>VDFB02000017.1:231090395-231378070 GCA_007258455.2 Sequoia sempervirens | reverse complement strand
TATCATGCAGAAGATGGGCTATGGAGGAAATGGTCCTATAGGAAAAAGAAGAGAAGGAATCATGGAACAAATTCAACCTATTTCAAAACATTCAAGTGATAAAACAGGACTTGGATATGGCAAAGATAAAGAAGAATCTACTTCACAGCAAACACAATCAACTCATGAAGGAGGATCAATGTCAGATAAACCTCATGAATCAGTTTTCCAATTGCAGAATAGTTTAGATACTGATTCTAATGAATATGAATGGGACACCATTTATAATGATGAATTTTGGAGGGATAAACAAGTTGATACCATACATAAGTATGCACCTATTCTTATACAAGGAGAAGGTTCAAGGTCTCCACTTGATTATGTTTTACAAAGCAATCATGACTCAAGTGAGGATGAATCAAATTCTAACGAGATTGACAATCAATAGGAGAATACCATCATAGACCTTGTCTACCATGAGGATGATAACCATATCATGACTTTGACAATTCAAGACCTTACCCAACCTAATGATCCTATGCCTTTAGTTTATCCAGAACTTATTGATTGGGACATTGACGCACCTATCTGTATTCCTACATTCCATGATGATGAGGATATTATAAATTTCCTTTGTTCCTCAAATGAAGAAAACAATTGTTTCATCCAAGAATTTCATACTCATGATTTTGATAAGGAGGGTGTCAAGTCTCTTAGCTGCAAAATAAATGAAATAAAAGATGGATCTATTGGTGAAAACCGAACAAAGGCAGTCATAGATCAAAATAAGAGAAAAATAAAGAGCGAATCTGACAGTGAAAACCTTTCTGAGGCACTGAAGGATGAGAAACTTGACACTCTTCCCAAATATTATAATGAAAGATCTTCTATTTTGATAGAACCAACAGAATCCATCAACATAAGTACAGCAGAACAGCCAAAAGTTTTGCAACTTGCAGCATCATTAACAGTTGAAGAAGTCATGAAATTCATGGAATTTTTGAAGGAAAATCAAATCAACTTTGCTTGGTCATATGCTGATATGCCACGGTTAGATCCTAATTTGATAATGCATCATTTATCTATTGAATCAGGAGTAAAACCTGTAAAACAAAAGCTCAGAAAAATGCATCCACATGTTGCATTATTGGTCAAAGAAGAATTAAAGAAGCTTTTGGATGTTGGATTCATTCGTGCTATTGATTACACAGAATGGATTTCCAATATAGTACCTGTTTCAAAGCCAGATGGAAGGATCAAAGTTTGTACAGATTTCAGAGATTTAAATAAAGCTTGCCCCAAAGATGATTTTCCTTTACCTAACATAGATATGATTGTTGATTTAACTTCTGGCCATGCGATGTATTCATTAATGGATGGATTTTCAGGATATAACCAGATAAAAATTGCACCAGAGGATCAAGATAAAACAGTATTCACATGTACTTGGGGTACCTATTGCTGGAATGTAATGCCATTCGGGTTAAAGAATGCTGGAGCTACTTATCAAAGAGCAATGACAACTATTTTTCATGATATGATGCATACATTCATGGAAGATTACGTTGATGACTTACTTGCCAAATCTCATACACGAGAAGAACATCTAGACATATTGTCAAAAATCTTTACCAGAATGGAGAAGTTTAATGTTTGACTCAATCCAAAGAAATGTGTCTTCAGTGTTACATCTGGAAAACTCCTAGGATACATTGTTTCGGAAAAGGGAATAGAAGTTGATCCAGGAAAAGTACAAGCTATAATGGACATGCCTCCACCATGAAATATCAGTCAAATTCGATCGTTGCAAGGAAGATTACAGTCCATCAGAAGGTTTATAGCTCAACTGGCAGACAAAAGCTTTCCATTTACACATTTATTGCATAAAAATGTCCCATTCAAATGGGATGATAAATGTGAAGCAGCATTCAATCAGATCAAGCAATATCTTATGCATCCACCAGTTTTAATTCCACCTATTCCAGGAGAGCCACTCATACTCTATATTTCAGCAACAGAAGTATCTTTGGGAGCTTTGCTAGCACAAGAAGACTCTATAGGTAAAGAAAGGGACATATATTATATCAGCAGAACCCTAACAAGACATGAGTTAAACTACAATTTCATTGAAAAAGCTTGCCTTGCAGTGGTATTTGCTTCTCAAAAGTTACGACATTATATGTTGGCTCATACAATTAAGCTGATAACAAAGATTGATCCATTAAAATACCTATTAAGTAGAGCTACTTTAACAGGAAGACTTGCAAAATGGGTAATGATCTTAAGTGAGTTTGACATTCGGGTAAAAGCACAAAGTTGTGTCACACTTTCAGCCAACTTATCAGCACAACTGAATTTAAGTATTTCTAACTAAAAATTAATTTTGGTCAAACATATGATCTAGTAAGATTCATTCTAGCTAAGTTAGATGCTTCCACAACCTTTTCAACTAAAATTGTTGGCTAAAAATGTATGTAGCATCACTTTGAGACCAATTTACCAAAAAAATTAAATTATTTGAAAAACTTGAAGTTTCAATAACTCTTGCTAATGTAAACAACATTTTTTTAAAGATATAAAAGTACCTTTTTGTAGATCCATAAGTATAGTTTTCAAAAATATATTTATTTTAATAGTTTAATTATTTTTTATATTTTATTTTTTATTTTTACTAAAAGTAGGCTTTCAGCACGAAATATAAGGTTGATTACTATGCCAAGGAAAAATACTACAACTTATTAAAAAAAATTGAAAAAAATATTATGCACTAGATAAAGGAATCTATTTTAAGATGGTATAATTTTGTTTCCATTTTAGATAAATATTTAATATGAAAGTTGACGTCTGATGAAAACAGTTGTTTTTGATTCAAGCACATTTTAATATTTATTTAAAAATATATATTTATCAAAATTGGAAAAAAATATATCCATGCACTAAAATTTCAAGTTATAAATACACACAAAAAATTTGAAAGAAAAAAATAAAATTTACTATAAAAAGTTTGACGTCCCATGCAACTTCATTTTTCAGCATTTTATCAGCAACTAAATTATAGTTTTAATTTATTAAAAACTAGTTCTAAATAATTTTTTATGTTTTTTTAAAAAATACAAACATAAAATATACTGAAAAATACATATTTTACTAATTTACATCATTTCAAAATTCAAAACATATATGCCACTTTTTAGTGATTCAAGTTTAAAAATTAGATCAACGTTGACCATTTCCTTTATAAAGTGTGACACAGCTTTGTGCTTTTACCCATTCACTATGTAGATCGAAAAGCTATTAAAGGACATGTCATTGCAGATCAGTTGGTTGAAGCACCTTTACAAGAAGAAAATCCAATGCACATTGAGTTTCCTGATGCAGATGTCTTTACAACAACAGTTCAGAGATCATGGACATTATACTTTGATGGATCTTATACACAATATGGCTCGGGGGCAAGGATTCTCTTTGTTACACCTGAAGGGCATACCATCTCACGATCATATTGATTGATGTTCTCTTGCACAAATAACATTGCTGAATATGAGGCATTGCTCATAGGATTAAACATAGCATTGGAATGGCAGATTACAGAGCTGGAAGTCTACGGTGATTCACAACTTGTCATTAATCAAATTAATGATGACTATCAAACTAAAGATGATAAGTTGTTACCTTACAAGAACATGGTGAATGATTATAAAAAGTATTTTGTGTCAATCAAGTTTTCACAGATACCAAGAATTGATAATAAAGCTACAGACGTAATGGCTACCATTGCTTCCTTATTACAACTATCAGAAGATCAAATCAAGCATGAATTCTTAGTGGAACAAATGTTTTCTCCCACCTATGATAATCCTGAAACTCAAGTCATATGTCATTTGACTGGTTCTAAATCACCTTTATATGGCAAGACTTATACTTACCTCAAAGATAATATCTTACCTTCGGATTTATCCCGCAACCAAAAATGGAATTTCATTTTCCAATCATCCCATTATACCTTAATTGCCAATATCCTTTATCGATGTGGTCTTGATGGTACACTCCTTAGATGTCTTGAACGTGACGAATCTGAAAAAGCTTTACAAGAGGTTCATGGTGGTATTTGTGGAACTCATTCAAGTGGTTTGACCCTAGCCAAGAAACTTGTCAGAATGGGATACTATTGGCCTACCATGGAGAAAGATTCTTTTACTTTTGTCAAGAAGTGTTCTAAATGCCAGATCCACGGGAATCTTATTCATGCACCTGCGCAGGAACTGCAACCTTTTATTTCAACATGGCCTTTTTCTCAGTGGGGACTAGATCTTGTTGGAAAAATACATCCTTCATCGTCAAATGGTCATAAATTCATCATTACAACTACAAAGTATTTTACAAAATGGATTGAAGCTATTCCTTTAACAATAGTGACTGGAAAACAAATATCTTCATTTATCTTGAATTACATTATTTGTAGATATGGAATTCCTAATTCTATCATTACTGATAATGGAAGGCCTTTCAAGAATCAGGATGTTGATGAACTTTGTGAAAGATTTCACATCCAACACAAGTTCTCTACACCTTACTATCCACAGGGTAATGGTCAAGCAGAAGCTTCCAACAAAACTATCTTGAAGATATTGAAGAAGATAGTAAATGATGTCGGTCGTGATTGGCATGTCCAATTAAACCCAGCTTTGTGGGCATACAGAACTAGTATTCGCACACCAATAGGAGCTACCCCATATGCTTTGGTCTATGGAGCAGAAGCAATCTTACCACTAGAAGTTGAAATACCTTCACTTAGGGTCTCACTCAAGGGATTGATAAGTGATGAAGACTACAGAGTTTCTCGCCTTCAAGAGCTAGAACTGTTAGATGAAAGACGTCAGAATGCAGCTGATCATTTGAAGGGTTATCAACAGATTATGTCTCGTAGCTATAATCACAGAGTTAAACCATGGACATTTCAAGTGGGTGACTTAGTCTTGAGAGAAAATCCACGTAATCAGCAAGACAGAGAAAAGAAAGGGAAATTTGAACCTAACTAGCTAGGTCCATTTGTCGTCATTGCAGCATATGGTTCTGGTGCATATCAGTTATCCACATTAGAGGGGGACCTGTTTGAAGAACTGATCAATAGTATTCATCTGAAGAAGTTCTATGTATAAAAAGTCCTGAAAAAAAAAATCAGAAAAATCCTAAAAAAGTGCAATAAAAACTAGTGAAAACCTGGTAAACAGGCGCTACTTATGATCAAAATGGACTCCTCCATTTATTAGTTTATGTCTTGTCTTCATTTTTCGGCATCATCCATCCATATCTATCATCTGTATATACCTTTCATATCCATATCATACAATAGGAATCTTATGTTTCATCATGGCTTGATGAAATTTGTACATATCCATACTCTTTAGGTTGTGTTTACACCGGGGGCAAATGTAGAAACATAGACTGAACAAATAGGAGAGGAGCAACGAGCTTTTTGAATATCATAAACAGACATAAAACAGTTTGACAAAATGCAACAAACATTGCCGTACCAAATCAATTACAACATGCTAATTCAAATCAAAACAACATGATTCAAACAATTATCGAAATGAGAATATCAATGATGATAATCAAAATTGGATGATCTTAATCTGAATAAATGTTTGAAATAATTTAAGCAAAATTTGAATGGTTGTTTAATTTTTCTATCATATCTCTGGAGCTATTCGATGATGTATTGAACTAGAAAAACAAGGAAGGGGTATGATTTTTCTTTGTCTGTTGTTTGTGAGGAAATCATTAGTACTATGCAAATTGGTTGCGAGACATGCTCTACTACGTATCATGGATGACATTTCGGAATTTGCATGGGAAAAAGATTAACTCTTGTCTGTTTATGTAAGCAATACTCAGGTCATCTCGGTTTAATTATACCTCGATGCTTGTATTAACTTGCTATATTAAAAATCATGAAAGAAATACTCAGGTCATCACTGGTGCTAACATACCCTTTGATGCTTGTATTAACTTTCAACATTTCAAAACTCTATGATGATACAAAAAGCAAAACTAAGCTCTCCAAATGGCAATATTGTATGGATGTCCTGCATGGTTAATATAGATTGCATTCATGTTAGAAACTGCATTTTGCATTCATAAATTTCCCAAAAAAGCTGGCAAAGAATCAAATGGTTATATCTTTTTGAGTACATGACTGAGTATATTTTGACATTCACAAAAACATCATCTCATACATTTTTCATATATATATTTGCATTAGAAAATCATAAAATCAAAGTATACATCATAAACATATACATTCATTCATCAAATAAATTTCATCTCATAAATCATGTATATAAATATCAAAAACCATGAAACCATCATATCATACATGTCATATAGACACATCATATATCATCATAAATCATCACTGCATATTATATATCTCAAAAATGAATGTCAAAATGTACAAGGATGTCAACTACAAATGATATAACATCATCAAAAATGGGATCATCTCAAGGTATATACAACATGTCTCAACAGAATATCATGAAAATATCATCTACAATGCACTAGGCAGTGCTATCCTCTAATGGCGCTGGTCTGGGACCTGTACCACCTGCCCCTGATGGACCTGCTCTGCCTGTCCCTAATGGCCCTCCTGGAGGTAATTGTTGTGTCACACCCCTGCTGGTAGTATGAGACCGACCATGCATAGACTGTGACTGAGCATAACTCTCTCTCTGCTCAGGTGGAACCGCATCATGATATCTAGTCCGGTAAAACTCTGCCTCTCGGGTGGCTCTAGTAACCTCTCTCATCATATCACCAGTCAAGGTGCTAGCTGCTACTCTCTATAGGCTATCTGCCAAAGCAATGGCCTGCTCACCCCATTGTCTCGCTGCGTCCCTCTCAGCAGTAACTGCAGTCAACTGTCCCTGTAACTGTGAAATCAAAGTCTGTGCCTGTGGTAACTGGGTCTGCAAACTCTATACTATACTCTGTAAAGTGGATAGCTGACCTGATACTGTCGGATCTACTGAAGGAGATGGGTCTATATGTCGCATCCGAGGTCCTCCTCTACCACCTCTGCCACCTCTCCTACCACCTCTCCTGCCACCTCTATCTCCACCTCTACCATCACCACCATCATCTCCCTTTGAGTCGTCATCTCCTCCACTCTCATCATCATCGCTGTCCTCTGAATCATCACCCTCTGAAGCCGAATCTCTCTGTCGACGTCTCTGTGCAATAATAGGAGCAATAGCCTCATCAGGATCAAACATACGTGGTACTGGATGCTCTAAGATATACTAAAAATACTCTTGTGTTGTCCCTGCATCAAGAACATCCACTCGGTAATCCCACATCTGTGCTCCCAAACTGGTGAACTCTGCCACCGCTGTCTCATATGAAATCCGTGGACCCCATACTGCAAGCTCTGGCTATCGTCGTGCATAAATGGCAGAACCCACAGGCATACCCTGAATTTGACCAAACTGCCGACATACTCGTCCAGCAAGAAATCTCTCAATGATCCATGTAGTCCGCCCAATCAAAAATCTGGAAGTACATACATATGGCATCTCCCTCGCATCCTCTGGCCATGGCTCACAATCTAAATATGGCCGCCAGCATACTGTATCCAGACTATCCAATAACCGCTGCCAATGCACTAGTTTGCCCAATCTCGGCTGAGCAATAATGTGAGCATATCTCCATCTATACGATCGACCAGCTGGTCGCTGTCCTCGAGTCAATGGACATAAAACAGCAAAGTGCTCCCATGCCCATATCTGTAATAATGAGCACCCAACAGCAAAACTCTGGCCTCTACCGTATACAATATGATGTAACTCATCATATAAGTGGGTTAGCATGCATGTACCCCATGCATATCGTGTCCCCTGCATCACCATACTCTCCAAAACATGACCCCACCCGATCGCGAACCCCTTCGACCTATGGTCGGGGCACAAAACACCTCCAATGAATCCTGCAAGTACAGATGGTAAAGGTGGATAGGTATCTGTCATCTCACCCCATGGGATGAAGTATCCGGCGATCTGATCATCTCTAAAAATCCTCCTCAAAGCATCAATGCCTCCAGCCTCTCGGCTATCAAAAACAACTATCTCTCCCATCACCGGGATCCGTAGGATGTGATATACATCCTCAGGAGTCACTGTAATCTCGCCTGTCGGTAAATGAAATGTGTTGGTGTCACTATGCCACCGCTCTGCAAGTGCTGTCAATAGAGCCCTGTTGAGGCGAACCTCGGGCATGTCTAGTAATGCACTCAACCCACATGCATCAATCACATCTCTATCTGACTATAATAAATGTGGAATCAATGTCCATGTGCTCGGAAATGTCTCTCGTAACTGCAAAACACCTAATCTCTCCTGTTGACATATCATCAAAGCAAAATCAATATCAAATCATCATAATGTATCAATCCAAAACTGAACATGAAATTATTTGTTTTTCATCATCATCATGGAATGCGAATAATATCCAAAATCATGTTTGTTTTTAACAACCTTAGAAGCAAACAAATCAATTAAACTATTTGTTTTTCATCGTCATGGAAAGAAAATAATCAACATCACGTTTCTTTCTAACAACTTTAGAAGAAAACTTATCTGTCCTATTTGTTTTTAACAACTTTAAAAGCAAATCTATCAACTCCTATTTGTTTTCCAACAACTTTGGGAACAAATTTATCAGGTCACAACAACATATCATTCAAGGCGCTACAAAATTGGTTAAATGCGCTATAAAATTTCTCATCAGCGCTACAGAATCATAGGCGCTAAAGAACTAATCAATAGCGCTACGATTTTAATTATGGGCGCTATGAAATCATATGCACTATGAAAAATATTAAGAGCGCTATCAAATTTATCAAATGCGCTATGAAATCATATGCGCTACAAAAATGATCAATTGCGCTGCAAAAACTATCATATGCGCTACGGAATTGAATGCGCTACGAAAAATATCATATGCGCTATGAAAACTCTCAAAGGCGCTAAAACACACTTTTTTACATCAAAACATGGAAAAACGTGCACCAAACGGAAATTTTTTGAAAAGCAGGAGATTTACGGGATACATACCGGAGGTCCATAGTGTGCTGGCCGCTGATGTCGTCGGATACGCTCGAAACAGTGCTGGTGAACAGGAAGTGCCATTTTTCTCAATCAGAGCTCAAAATTTGCAAATTTTATTAGGTTAAAATTGAAAATGACATGGAAAATGACATTTTTAACCTATATAATGGTAAAATTGGGGCATTTTATCACATTTTAACATAGCAAGGGCAATTTCTTCATCAATTTTTCATTTCATATCTCTTTAGGGGCAATTTCTTCATCATTATTTTCGAACGATGAATCGAAATCTTCAAAATCATAAAAATTGAAACAAAATCTTCAAAATCATAAAAATTCAAAAAAATTCAAAAAAAATTCAAAATCTTATCGACCATCGCTCATGGGGCATATACCTATCAACTTTTCGATAGTCAACATCTGGGTAATTCAAAATTCTTTGAAGTGCGTGAAAAACACATCACTTCAAAGAGGCAAAATGTATACACCTAAAAATGGTCACATCACATTGTCGGTAATTAATTAAATATTTTAATATTTAATTAAATCTCTTCCATCTATGTATAAATAAATTTAAATAATTTATTTATATTGTTCATTATTTATTTTGATTAAATAAATAAGTTTATTTAATCATCTTTTCATATTCATTTCTTAATTAATTAAATAAACATTACGATTTATTTATATTAATTATCATATAATCTTAGTTTGAATATTTTATTCAAATAAAGATTAAAATATTCTTCTTTTCTTCTAAATATCATTTATAATTAAATATTCCAAAATATTTAATTAATTCCTCTAATTCGATTTTAATATCTATTCATAATTAAATATTCCAAAATATTTAATTAATTCTTCTATTATTTCATATTCTTCTAAAGTCATAATTAAATATCTCGAAATATTTAATTAAATTTTCCATAGTTTGTAAAATCAAAAATCAAAGTTCAATAAATGAAATTAAATAAATTTATTTATTTAATTAATTTTGGGATTTATCTTCAACACCCGTGAAACAAACTGCCCAAACAAAAAATTTAATTTTCTCTATTTCTGTGCAGGCTTGTTCCCGTGGGTTGAAGACATGAATCCATCCTTCTCTCCAACCTCTCAACCTCTTCCATCTTCTTCTCAACCTCTCCATCTCTCACCTTTCAATTCTACCAGACAATCTCACAGCCGTAGATCCTTGCCAGTCAGGATTGTGCCTGCAAAAATCTATAAATAAGACTGCCGGGAACTCCAAATCATATAGAAGCTTTCAGTAAAATAACTATAGTTAATTTGTAATAGCATAAGCCTTTTTAAGCATTCATAGCATTTTCATTTCATAGCAATAGAATCATGGCATATTTGCAATCCATAGCATCTTTCATTTACAGCCCCTGTGCATAAATCACAGCCCTTGTCTATATCCGTCAGCAATCTCATCTTCACCAGCATATGGAATAGAGATTTTCATTTGCATACTCATTCTACAGCAGCCATTTGGAGAAGCTGAGCTTACACAATCTGAGAGCAGCAAGCTTCAAACAAATCTCTGGAGATAGAGAAAGACAGAATGTTTCTGAAGAAATTCTCTTTTACATTCAAGTTTTATTTCAATTTCTTTAGTTTAAAGTTCTATTAATTATGTTTTTGTTTTTAATTAGATTACAAATTAACGATACACGGTCGATATGGCATTGTATAAGCTTGATGCATGCACTGTTGAGTGTAATAGTGCTTTTGTGAAAAGCAAATATCTGGAAGAAGTGAGGGTTTCACCTTCAACAGATGGTCATGGCTTTTGGGTACCCAAGGGTGCTCTTTCTTCTAAAACAAAGTTACCTACAGAGAAAACTATGTTATTGCACCAGAGACTTGGCCACATTGGAGAAAAGGGTCTAAGGACCTTGAAAAATAAAAACCTTGTTGAAGGTTTGTCTAATTGTAATCTTGAATTCAATTTTTGTGAGCATTGTATTTATGGAAAACAAAACCATGTTCAATTTTACTCGAGTTCTCATAAATCTTGTGGTGTATTGGATCTTATTCATTATGATGTGGTTGGTCCTATAGATGTTCCTTCGATTAGTAAATCCACATACTATGTTTCATTTATTAATGATTATAGTAGAAGGACGTGGGTATATTTTATAAAGAGTAAATATGAATTTTTCAATCAATTTAAAGAATTTAAAGCAACGGTTGAGTTGCAAACTGGAAAGAAAATAAAGTGTTTGAGGACTGATAATGGCGTTGAATTTTTCTCTAACGATTTTGATAGATTGTGCAAATATTGTGGTATTCTTAGACAGAATACAACTCCATATTCTCCACAATAGAATGGAATTTCAGAAAGAATGGACAGGACACTGATGGAGAAGGCTAGCAGTATGTTGAGTGGTGTTGGCCTAGAACAAAGGTTTTGGGATGAAGTTTTTGTCACTTCTTGTTACTCGATTAATAGTTCCCCTACATTAGCTCTTGTTGATAAGACACATATAGAAGCTTGGTCAGGTTGCAAGCCTTCATTAAGACATCTTAGAGTTTTTGGTTGTGAGGCATATGCACATGTGCTAAAGGAGAAGCAAAAAAAGTTGGAGAACAATGTTGTGAAATGTATCTTCATCAAATTAAGTTATGGTGTGAAAGGATACAAGCTTTGGGATCTTGTTGCACATAAGGTATTAATACACAATAGAAGTGTTATTTTTAGAGAAACTAAGCCTTATTTTGTTACAATGTAGCCAAAACAAAGTAAATAGGAAGATGTGATTCAATTTCCTTCTACACCTAAGAAAGTTGAATTGAGGCCCAAGGATAGACAAGAAGTTGAGGAGAGCTCATCTAGCTCTAGATCCTTAGAAGAGGAGGAAGAATCTCCAACTCAGCGTGTTCATAGGTCTACAAGGCATAGACAACCACCTGAAAGGTATTCACCTAATGATTGGAGATGTATTTTTTCTTTGAATACTAACATGGATGAACCTAGATTTGTAGAAGAGGTATTAGGTATGAATGATGCAGAATCCTGGAAGATTGCTATGGATGAAGAAATGGAATCTTTGAAAAAGAATGATACGTGGGATCTTGTACCATTGCTTGAAGGATGGAAACCTATTGGTTGCAAATGGGTGTTCAAGAAAAATATTGGTTCAGATGGAGGTATTGAGAAGTACAAAGCAAGGTTGGTTGTGAAGGGTTACTCTCAAGTTGATGGTATTGATTATGGTGAGATATTTTCTCCTGCTGCAAAAATAACATCCATTAGATTTTTACTTTCTATTGTTGCTGCTTATGGTTTAGAGGTTGAGGAAATGGATGTGAAAACTAATTTCCTTCATGGTGATTTGGAGGAGGATATTTATATGACACAGCTAGAGAACTACATGGTGATAGGTAAAAGTAAATTGGTTTAAAAATTGAAGAAATCTTTGTATGGCTTAAAAAAAAGTCTTAGGATGTGGTACCAGAAATTTGACACATATGTGTTGAGTTTTGGAATTCAGCATTCTAAATTAGATCATTGTGTTTATTATAAAACTGATGGTGATTGTTTCCTATTTATTGCATTATATGTTGATATGTTATTTATTGGCAAAGGGAAAGGTATGATTTCAGAACTGAAATCTCAACTTGCTGCTAAATTTGAAATGAAATATCTTGGTGCAGCAAAACACATTCTTGGGATGGAAATTAAAAGAGATAGAGTGAATAGAATGCAATGGCTTGGCCAAAGTAAGTATGTTAATTTAATTTTACAGAGATTTAACATGCAGGATTGTACACCATTATGTGTTCCTATTTTAGTTGGAACAAAGTTATCTATTTCAAATTATCCAACATCCCCATTAGAGATGGAAGACATGAGCAGAGTGCCTTACCAGAGTGTAGTTGGAAGTTTGATGTATTTTATGGTTTGTACTAGACCACACATTGCCCAAGCAGTGGGATTTCTTTCTAGATATATGTCTAATCCTGGTAGAGTTCATTGGGATGTAGTTAAAAGAGTCTTCAGATATTTGTGTGATACCTTAGATTATTCCTTATGTTATCATATTAATATGACTGAAGGAAATATTTCCCTTGATATTCATGGTTATGTGGATTCAGATTGGGCAAGTGATGTTGATAGCAGATGATCCACTAGTGCTTATGTGTTTACATTATTTAGTGGTGTAATTAGTTGGATGAGCAAGCGCCAAGATATGGTTGCTTTGTACACTACTGAAGCAGAGGATATGGCAGCTACTCATGCTTGTAAAGAATCCCTTTGGCTTAAGATATTGTGTTCAGATATTGGAATAAAACAAGGTGCAGTGATAATTTATTGTGACGATCAGAGTGTGATATGTCTAGCCAAGAACCTGAAATTTCATGCCAAGACCAAGCACATTGATGTACAGTATCATTTTTTTCAAGATATGTTCAAAGATGGCAGGGTGAAATTAGTTAAGGTAGAGACTGTGATGAATGTTGTTGAATTTTTAACTAAGTCTATGAGCATAGAGAAGTTCAGATGATGTTAAGAGATGTTGGGCCTTTTGGCCCCTAGCAAGTAAGAGACAATGTTTACTCCCTCCCATTGCTCTTGCAAGGTGTTTGACTGATCTATTTTAAGGATCTATGGCATTTCCTTTGAATGCTTACGTTATCAATTACAAACCAAAAGTGCTTAATTATAATTAAACACACAAACGAAATTTAAATAACGGAATTACAAAGTAATTAAATAAAGAATAGAATGAGAGATAAAGAGAGTGCAAACGAAGATTGATAACGGATTTCGTCATTTAGAATGACTACATCTCTGGGCCCTTCTCCAATGAGTGGACCAATCCAATTATTCCTCCAAAAATTTAGTTACATTTGTTAGCAGAACCTCCCCTTGGTTTACAGAGAAATTTATAAATGCACTTCCAAAGTGCGTGGAAAACAAGCTTCTCCAAAAGCACGGAAATACAAAAATTCCTCCAAGGAAAACAATCTCTCACACTTGCAAAATTCTTCCAAAAATCACTTGACTTCTCTCACCTTTCTCACCTCCTTTTATAGCCCAAAATTACCAAAATGAGTGTAAAACCAATTAACTACCCAATCTCCCTTACATAGTGCAAATTTTCAAAAATATCCCCCTTTTCACAACTCCCAGAAGGATAATATTCCTCAATAAACTTTGCCCCTTTAGATTAGGAATAATATTCCTAATATTTTTGAAAAGGGATATAAGATTTTCCATGAATAAATCATAACCTTATTTTAAGGCTTGGAATAAGCAAAATAAAACCATGTTTATAGAGGATGGGGGGTGGCGGTCCCACCACACCCCCCTTCTCTTTATCTCTTTCCCTAAAATAAGGGATGTGTTCTATTAAACTGGGTTGCCCCCCATACCATGGGTGGTGCCCCACTTAATGTGGGCCACCCCTCATGGATGGGTGGGGCCCATCTTATTTTTAAAAAAAATATATACTTTATTTTTATTTAAAATATTTATATATATATATATATATTTTATTATTTTTTTATTTTTTTATTTTATGTTTTTTGCCAATAATTTTTTTTCCACATGGAGGGATGAGGTATTTCCATATGTCAAGGGCTGATTGGCCATTGGACTAACTGGGCGTTAATGTCATCGGGTTGACCCAATCTTTGACCTTCCATAACTTTTCCATACGGACTATGTCTTTTGTGAAACGAACTCCGTTGAAATCGTGATGATGAGCACTTCACAATGGTGCTGACTTTGACCGGTTTTGATGACTTTGATTTTTGCCCCTTTGTTCTGGCCTAGTTCTGAGATTTGACCAGAGGTTTTACCATATATATCTTGAGCTCTGGGACTCCGATTGACTCCGATCGAGTTACGTTGGAGTTAGGGTCCTGAGCACTTTTTGATGATGTTGAAAATGGAGAAAAATAGAGAATTTTAAAATTGACAAAAAATCCTCTAGATCATTGACAAGTGGGAGATTTTTTGGGAAATTGTGTTTCAACCTTGCAATTATATAATGGTTATTGTTGATAGACAAAATGGTTTTGTTACTTAAGTCGCAGGGTTCCAAGCTTTCCTAACCTAAGTCACAGGGTCCTAAAGTTTCATAACCTCCCGACTTAGTGATCTCTTTGTTATCGGCATGTCGTGGGTTTTCAAAAATTCTTAACCTCTAAAATGATGTTCTTAGGTTTGAATTTTCAGCAACTTAGTGATCTCTTTGTTGTTGACATGTCGCGGGTTTTCAGAACTTCGTAACCTCCGACATGAGGTTCTAATGTTCGAATTTCTGGTGACTTAGTGATGGAGCGATAAGGAGAAGGGAAGTGATCTGAGTGCGACCCAATAGGCTGATGATGGAGCTATGACATGGCAATGACATGGACATGTGATGACAGCGTGTGGACCCCACATTGGAATGATGTATTGGGGGTTATTTTTTTCATTGGAGTTGATACATTGTAAATCTAGACAATTAATTATTAGGGTTTAGATCTAACGTTGGATATTTTGTTGCCCTATCTTTCCCCATAATGTAACTCTATTTTATGAGGGTGTTGTGTTATGACTGTGGTACCAAAGAGAGTGACGAGATTCTGTTAGCAGTCATGTTGTCTCTTGATCTCTGAGTGGTGATACAATGTGAGAAGCTTGCTCTGTAAGTATACTGTAATCTTTGTAATTTACTTAATAATATTGGGCGGATTTTAGAGTGTGGAGTTTTTCTCCTGCAAGGGTTTTCTCTACATAAATCACTATGTCATGGTATGCATGATATTTATGTTTATTCTTGTTTAAAAGTTTGTGTAACTGTTAAATATTTGTAAAAAGTTTGCATTATTCTCCTCTCAAGATTAGTGTAGGAAGTTCTTCCACTGTCCTTACACTAATCTCATGCAATGAGACAACTTGCCCTATATTTAGTTCAAACTAATTAATAAAAAAGCACTCTTAATTTTAGCTTAAAGTAATAAGGGGCTTAATAATTAATTAATGATTAATTAGTTATCCGGTGATTATCCTAATTACTCCAACACCCCCCCTTAAGATCAACTTAGGGAGGAGTTAAAAAACCAAGATGTAGAATGCAATGATGAATGCATGGATCGATCCCAAATACAAGTCCTGATAAGGTACCCATGTACAAATAAATGAATCTCTCATAGCTAAAGAAAAGGAGAAAACCACATGGGAAAAAATCCTCTCCAAAAGAGAGAAAATGAAATGACTACACTAGTGAAAGAAGGATAGAAGGAGTACTCAATGTGACCCTCCAAGGACTATTTTTTTCATACAAGTATAATAGATGTCCCACAATAGGAGAACGAAAATAAGGATAATGAATCCACCCCATAAAGAGAGAGCTCATGTTCCAATGATGAACACCTGAAGACAGAATATGATCTATTGCCTACAAACATTTATCCCCTTAGGAAGAAACAGATCCATTTGTAATTGGAGAAGCCAATCCAAAAGAATGGGTGAAGCAGGAATCCAAATCCAAATGATGTGTGCCTCTAAAAAGTTCTCACATGTCCACATGTCAAAAATTGATGATGTCAATCCAAAATCTTGTGAAGACTGATGTAGAACAAGTTGCAAAGGAAATGAAGATGGTGGGCCAACAACATTGATGTGGCTATCAACAAAGAGGATATGAATGTCCTCAAATTAATCCTTCAAATATGAAATATAGGACTCCACAAACAAGGATGATATGTCTACAAGATGAAAATCCCAAGTAGTTATGTTTGGAAGATGTATGATGTCTTGTTGCACTAAATCAATAGGGGCCAAAGAAGTGACGATGTCAAACTAATCAAGAACAATAGGATATGATGATGAAGTCTCAATTTGAAGAGAGGGAACATGAAGACAAGTCTTTGAACCATCAGAACATGCAAGACCTATGATATACCCAAGCTCCTCTAAAGAAAAATCATCAAATGGTATGGAATCTACATTTGCAAGAGGGATGAGACAATCTATAGTAGGATCCTCTAGGTATGGAGAGATATGAGGGTCTACACAGATCTCTCAAAGTTGTGTCCAAAGTGTGTGGGGACACTTAATGTTTGATACAACACACATAGTTTCAAGATCAACACTAGAACATATAACCCCTACAATATGATCTATGATGATGCCCCATGTTGATAAAATCCCTAGAGTGTCTAGTGTAGGTATGAGTCCATACAAATAAGCTAAAATATTAAGCTGCCTAAGATGTGTTAGAATTCCATTTCACCAAGACTCATAGTTATCCTTATCTAGGTTGATCACATAATGATGAACAAAAAACCCCATGATACTCACTCAAATTAAATAATAAGAGACTAACAACCTCAGTACTGATAAAGCATATCAAAATATGTCAGCACAAACAGATCCTTTCTAGGTGCCAAGACATCCAAGTAATTAACTAGAATGTGAAATCATAAAATACTGAATAAAATATACTTGGGGCAGATTCTAGAAAAATTGTATGAATAGATCTTAAGAGCTCTGAAATATCTTTCCAATGTCACTTGAATCGCAAAAAATCAAAGATACAGGGAAAAATTTATGAGCTCAGAAGTGAAAAATGAAGATTTGAATTGGACTAAGAATAACATGAGCTAATAGAAAATTATGATAATGAGACCTACACCACTGGAAATCTCTTGGAAGTAGCTTTCTGGCAATATCTTGTTTGCTCAATTTCAACACTGTATGCCCAAGTTATGAAGAAAAGAAAAACACTACTCCTTTACGTGTAAACTAGGGCTTGGAGGGGGCTTGAGGGTCCAACTGTATGGATGACGTCAACGTGACATCAGTAGGAATATTCTCAAAATATTTTGTATTGATGGAAAAAACACCAATTGGCCAAGAAAAGAATTCAATTGCTTGAAAATATCTCTCAGTTGTTGGTATCTTGCAAAAATGTCAAAATATTCTTTGGAAGGGAATATTTGCTTACTGGCGCAACATCTGTGAAAAATTCTTCAACTGTCCAGATTTGTTTTGTGTCATCATTTTTAATGTTACCGATGATTTGAAAAGGTTGAAAGGTATTATGCCCTGCACAAAGCCTTTAATGGTTGCTTTTTATAATTTTTCAAAAAAACCTTTTCAGATTTGAAAAAAAAAAAAAAATTTAAAATGTATGTTTGTTTGTGTGTTTCTTTTTTTTTAATTCTAGCAAAAATAAAAAAAATAGAATAGTTAAAACCCTCATACCTATGAAAGCCTTCTTGCACAGGTCAAGATGTGGTTGTACGACTATACAAATTTTGCTTCAAGATTTGTGAAAGCGAAAAAAATATATTTTTTGTAACTACTCGGATTTTAGCACATTGGCAGGCGATCTTAGGGTTTTTGGTCATTCTAGACTCAACGGTGATGCACGTTTCATTTAGGATGAGTTTATTTCTCCCTCAAGTCTGGATCTCTTAGAATTTAGATAGGAAGCTACATATCTGGAGCTTTGATACCATGTTGAAGTTGATTATTGAACTCCACAACACCCATAAATCACCTACAAGAAATTATCCTATCACAAAAAAAAAGATCAAACCCATTGACATGCTTGTGCAACCTTAAGAAGAATGGATCTAGAAAAGCACCTAATTTGTTATAAATTAATCTAAATTGAATATTACAAATGACTGTGCAATCTTTATAAAAGCATCAAAATCAAACCCTAGATGAGGATTTGACTAGATAGTGACAAATGTTCTAATCTCACGCAATGAGACAACTTATCATATATTTAGTTCAAACTAATTGAAGCATCAAAAAATGGGTTCACCAAAATGAATCAACAAGATGGTGAACCACATTTTTTCTTACTAATGTTTCATTCAATTATGAGAGGTAAAATGTATAAATAACAATCAAAAATCAATCCTAACTATTATAACAGCAAATAGGAAGGTTTTAAGATGCAGAAATGATGTGTACCTTGTTGCAAAAGTGTTGTTTTGGGCCTCATTAAGGACTCATTCGGCCAGTGGTGAATGGGTCCCTGCTAGGGTTTTGAAAAAGTGGTTTTTGGGTTTTGTTCTTCAATGTTTGCAACTCCAAACTCCAGGTGTGCAACTCTCAAAAGTCAAAAATCAATTATGTAGAGTACTTTCCATGATCTTGCAACAAAGATGGCAACTTTTACAACTTTACAACTTTGACAATCTTGACAAATTTTGTTCTCCACTTGATCTTCAACCTAAAACCTATAATCACACATCAAGGAAGAAGAAAAATTGTTTATTGTTAGGGAATAGGGATTTGCCTTGGTCAAACCCCATTTAGGTAATTAAACATTATGATGAAACAATGAGAAATGAACATGTAACATGAAACTTGAAACAATGATACCTTGGATGAAATCTTGAATGACAAATCAACAATCTAGCATGAAGTGGCCTTAAGGAATGTAGATCTTGATCACAATACTTTATATGAAATAACACCTTGAATATGCTTGAATTGGATCTCTAATTCTACATCAACACATTAGCTCAACAACATGCATGATGCATTATTCCTTTGAAATGATGATATTATATTTGATTGTTGCAATAAAATCATGATAATATGCCCTTGAATGCCTTCTTGAATGATCTTGAATACTCTATAATTCTCTTGTAAACTCTTAGGATGCTTGCATAAAGATTATTAGGTGAAACTATGTGAAATAACCTTATACTTATACTTATCTTAAGATTTAATCCCAAAATTCAAATAACACAAGCCGACATCAAATCTAGGATTTAAAATCACTAAAATCGTACCAAGAATAAGTTCAAAAAGGGGTGTCCTAAGTTAAGAAGGACCAATTCACCATAGGGTGAATGGGTCTTAACACACAACTAGGACACATTTCGTGGAGGTAGAATGTTATGCAAAAAGAGGGTCCTAGGACCTATGAAAGACCTATTTTCTAGGTGGTGAATAGGTCTCAGGTTACTAGCCTAGAACTCAAACCTTTCCAAATTAAGTGTTGTGAAACATTATAATGAGTGTCAGGATTTATCCCTCGAAATATGCAATAAATAAGGCTTGGATTTCACTTTAAGGGGCCAATCAAGCTCTAATTAATCTCAATTAATTAATAAAGCCCTAGATTAGTGAGAAAGTGTAAGGAAACACTTTACAACACCCTAAATAAGGCACAATCAGGTCCAATTTTTCATTAATTATTCATTCCTAAATTAAGTGTGAAAAAGGGTTACTTTTTTTACAGTACATTTTGCCCCCACTTTAGTGAGAGTTTTCCCCCACAACAAACTCACACTAAAGTAGACACTCAAAACACTTAGATTGTTGGCATATGGCTTGGGGAGATTTTTTATGGCTTCTAGTGTATTCATTAATGGCAACTGAAGTCATTATCTCGATCTACAGATCAGGATCTACTTATACCAGCAGGAATAGTAGAAGACGGTGTGTTATCAACAGAAAGCATGAAGAACAGGGTATTCGGTCAATTAGTCAATCTGTATGCTTCACCGGATCATCATTTTGTGTTTTGGATCCCTAAGAAATTTTGTTAAGCATGTATGTTACCTTATTGGTAAGTTTTGTGGTGTTGCAACAATCGATGTACGAGTTAGGAGATTCAGTAGAATGATTTTTTGTTTATTTGCTCATTGTGGCCAACTCAATGAATGTAGTGTGTTGCAGATGTATAAGGAGTAGTTGTTTAATTGTTTCTAAGTTTGAGAATATTGTTTTGGGTCTCAGCTATGTCTTAGGTTGACCTTTGTGGGTGCACATTAAATATAACTTTAAATTTGAGCCGATTGTTGGAGAATATTTCATGTTTTGTTGAAGTCAACTTAAGTGATTAAAATATTTGCTAGCTGATATATATATATATATTAGATCGGTAATTCATTTTTGTAAGGAGGACGAAGTGGTGAGAAGGTGTGAATGTGTGAAAAGAGCAGAACAAATGTATGAGTGAACATCAAAAAATCAGTTGAGTAAATTTTGCTTGAGTAGAAAAATATTATTGTGAATTAAGGAAGAGCATAGCAGAGTGAGTTGCAGGATCAGATAGAAGGTTCATAATCTATTTTATATGCTTCACCGGAACTAAATCCAAGAATTTGTAGATTCTATCTTCTCAGTTCATTTTTTTTGTAATCACAAACATTTTGTAAGGCAGTGAGCCTTCCTTATTTCAAGCAGTGAGCTCTAGGTAGTCTACCTAAATGCAAGTGCATTCCCTTTTATTCATACTTTTAGCAGAGTATAAATTGTGGATTAAACTCCACCATGGTTTTTCCCCTAACAGGGTTTCTACGTAAAAATATTCATGTTATCGTGTTTTGATCATCTTGTTCATGTGCTTGCATCTTTATTTTTGTTTATGTGTTGAAAATGGTTTAAGATCTGAATTGAAAGTCTAATTTTTTGTACACTGATTCACCCCCCTCTCAGTGTTCCTTGAGTCCAACAATTGGTATCATAGCACAATTCCTCTGTAGAATTTTAACAACTTGAGGTGGATCTTGGAATACAATGGACTCTGGTGGTCTTCAATAGCAGTTTATGGTGGCACTTGATGATCTTGATCAGTCTAAAGCAGAAGTCGTGCAATTAAAAGAAAATCTTGTGAATGTTGAGAAATTCATTCAATCATTGAAGGATAAAATCAATGAGTCAAGAGAAAAGAGGAAGTAACTATGTGATTAGCTGAAGCAGAAAGAAAACAAAAGCTTGGAAGATGTTCACCTGAATCAGACCCTAGAAGAAATAACTGAAGAATGTGAAAAACTTGCTAGGGACAATGCTACTCTAAAGCTTGAAATGGAATCTATGGCAATGAAGCTGACTAAGGAGATTGAAGGAAGGAAGAAGAATGAGGAGAATCTGGCCCAGTCCTTAAAAGAAAAATTTGAAGAATACAACAGAGCAAATAGTGGATTCATTCAAATGGAGATTGAACTGCAACAATCCAAAAACAATGAACAAGAACTTGAAAGATAGATAGTTATTCTCAGAGATGAACTCACTACTGCAAATGAATACAAGGATAAGTTCGGGATCAATTATGCTAAGCTTGATGAATTGACTACAGGACAAAAGGATGCAAATGATAAGCGGGGTCTTGGATATGAGAAGGAAGCAAGCACCAAATATGAACATAAAAGAAATCAAATGAACAAAGGCAGAAGGTATTCAATAATACAACCCAATGCTCAGAAGTTTAATGGTTACTACTTTTCTTGTAATAAATTTGGTTATATGGCTTCTTAGTGTAGAGGTAAAATAAATTCAAGTAGTCCATCATTTCTCGATCAGTGTTTTAGTTGCAAAAAGCTTGGTCACAAGTCTATTGAATATAGAAGTACGTTTGTCAGTTTAAGAAATGTTAAATGCTATACTTGTGGAAGATTTGGGCATGTTGCTAATCAATGCAAATCAGGGGGAAATCAATGGAATGAATGGTCTAGACAAAGAAGTCTGGTGTGCTACAATTGCAACAGACTTGGTCACATTGCAAGATTCTGCAGGAATAGAAACATGGATAGAAGAGGTCCAGAATACAGAGGAAGAATTTTGCAAAAAGATGACAAAGGAAAAGGAAAAGTGACTATGGAAGAGATAAGAGATCAGATGAAGAAAACATGGGTAAAAAGGAGTGAATCTGATGAAGGAAATAAGCCTATACCATAAGTAGCCTCTAGTAATTCCTCCGAAAATTGATCTCAGGCCATTGGTCTAAGGGGAATTTTTCAAGGAAAATCCTTTGGCCCCTTGTCAATAGCTAGCACCGAAATGCAAAAAATTGTCAATAGCTGTGATAAAAATTTGAAAATGCATCAGTGATCACTTATGCAGGAACATGATAAGTAGAAGATCCACAAACAAATTTTTCTTTTGTTGTCTGAGAAAATAGAGTTACTAGAACTCCTAGGGAAAATTATTTAATGCAGCTACAAAGGTTAGGTGCACAAAGACATAAAAGGGTATTTGGAACCCTCATTTATCACCTTGCATTGAAGAAGAATGGTGCAGGAGCACCCAAGGCCTTCAAGGAGCACTTCAAGAACCAGGAGAGTGCAGGGGTTAGGAGGACCTTCCAAGCATGTCAAAGCATCAATTATGATGTATTGGAGCCTATAATGGCATTTGGTATGAATAAATGTAATAAGAATGTTAAAAGTTCTAATGCTCCTGTTAAGGAATCTAGTTTAAAAAATGCAATGTAAAGGGAAAACTATGTTCCAGGGGTTAGATTTGTGATCTTATGTTTTAAATAGGTCAAATAAACTTGTATATTGAATATCCAATAGTTTTTAGGCGGTAGATGTTAATAAAATGTAAGTTTGCAATTTCAATTTTTTAAATTTTAGTTTAGGCGGGAAAGGGAGTTTTGAGAGTTTTAGAGTAAATTAAGCAATGTAATTAATCCAAATCAGTTGGATCATTGGAGAATGGGTTTATAACCCTAAAATCATCATTTGTACGGAGGTTAGGTGGTTGGTGAAAGCATTGTACGGACTGTTCTCAGAAAATAATAAAAAAATCTATTTTCTTGCAATTTTCTGTGTTTTTTTTATGAACCATTGAATCTTATTAAAGTTATCTGCATTTGGATGCTTTAGTAATTTGTATTTACATGTTTTAACACCACTCACATGTTCTGATAAAGGAAATAGATCAATTCTTTCACGTTTTTGCTGACTATCCGCAAGAAAAGTGCAGATTTTGCCCTGTTTTGAGAGTTTTTATGAAGGAATGATCCATTTCATGGAGTATAATGACTGAAAATATATGAAATGGATCAAAATTGACATGTACCATAAGAGACTAACAAGGAAATGTGCAGGGAAGAGAAAAAATTAAGATGTGCATAGTGATTTAGCATGAAAAAGGCATGAAGATGGACCCTAGGGTATAGCATTGAATGATCTGCCTTAACAAGAGGGAGGACATGCTACATGGTGGAATTTTGATGAGTTCTTTGAAACCCATTTTGAAATTGATCTGAAGATCATTTGTGAGTCATTTTGAGAAGGTCTCCACCTTCCTCTGCATCAAAGAACAGAAGGAGAGCCTCTGCAAATGAAATCTCAAAGGAGTAAAGCAAATTCGGCAGTGAATTCTTCAGGTATTTTAGTTGCTTGTAGAATTTCAAAATTTTGTGCTCGGTAGAAAACCTTGTTTGATACGGAAAGTAAAATGAAGCAAATCAAAAGAACAGTTACTTTGGATGAATATAGTAGTAGGAAGATTAGGGATGTAAGAATTTTTTTGCCAGCCGGTGAATTGAAGTGGCTTGAAGGTGTGAAACATAAGAATTTGGACATTTGGAATGAGTTTCCTTATTCCGTCAATGCAGAAGTGGTCTGGTTTATCTAGAATGGATTGGATGATGATATCCTTACTCTAGATAAACCCTATCAAATTTCAAAAGAGGTGATCATAAATCTAACAGGATTATGCAATATTAGAGAAGTTCTGAAAAAGAAGTCGATTCAAAATAAAGTGGTTGAAACACTAACTAGAGTAAAAGGAGATCAAAGAGCTTTGTTAATTTCAACAATCAAAGATCCAATAATGAGGTTCATTGCACATGGAATTTCATATAAAATTTTCTTCAAAAATAGGGAAGGATCAACCTTGACAGACGTAGTTTACATTTCGCACAAAATGATAATGGAAGATGAAGACTTTGATTTGTGTGGATTTCTAAAAGATCAATTGATGGAAAATGTGCAATTGACGAAGGATGCATATTACCCCTTTAGCTTTGGTACCCTAGTTATATGCATTATGATGTATTTTCTAAATTGTTTTCCTCAAAGTGATAATGTGGTATGGAAGGAAAATGAACCCGTTTGCAAGAAAATTCTTAAACATTTCAATACTCTGGAAAATTGTGAGCAAGTTCATAAAAAATTCTTTAGAGAGTACAAGTTGGGAAAGTTTGGAATAGTTGGCATCTCTCTTCCGATAAGAGCAATTGAAGTTGGGCCCTCTTCCGGTAAGGTGGAGAAGAAGTAGAAAAGGGCTCTAGAGTTTGCTGATGACATTTCTCTAGAACATAAATCTCCAAGAACTGAAGAAAAAGGAAAAGAGCAACTAATTGTGGATATACCAGATGAAGATTTTGATGATTACACTCCAAGAGTTGAACCGGAATCAGTTGAACCAGATGTGATGATAGCAAAAGAAAGCGATGAAGAAGGTACTTTATTCAAAAAAAATACTACAGATTGTTAAGGACGAAGATGGAATGCAAAAGATTGATGACATATGGTTAAATGGACCCTCATATGAATAGGACTTCATTGATAACACTCTAGGCAGATACTTTGTGCACTACAACATTGAATTGGAAAGTTTGCATAATGTACTTCCAAAAGAATTGATTGAATGTATCAGGGAGGCTATGACCTCTATTCCTTAGCACAGGAAAGAGGAAGAAGTAATTCTACATCTGAAGGAGCAATTTAGGCTATCTCTCGCCAAACTAAAAAAGAAAATGAATGTGTTAAGGCAATGCATTGACTCAGCAAATAAGGTCTACAATTATTATCTTTGGTGGCCTCATGTGGTTGGTAAATACAAGGAAAAGCTGCAGCAAATTGAGAGTGAGTTGATTAGAATTTGTCAGGATTACAATATGTTTCAGGACCAGGATGGAGCGGTCAAGAAAAAGATTCATGAGTTGCAGGTTGAGCATGCAAAGGTTCACTTTTCCAGAAACACTCTTATGGACACTTTCTAGAAAGTGAAGGATCTAACTGAATGCAGATTGGAGCAGCAAATTGAGATTCTAAAGAAAGGAGAGAAGTTGGAAGAAGTGATTACAATTCCAAAATCCCTCATTCAGATCATCAACCAGACATCAAAAAATAATAGTTTGATAATAATTATTGGGATTGTAGTAGATGCTTGGAAGAAATTTCCTCTGAAGATAAAGGATAAGTTTAAAATAATTTTTTGATTTGTGCAGTAGTTGTAATTTCTCAAATTTTGATCAATTTTTGCATCAATAAAGGGTGAGAGAGTGCAGTGTAAATTTTAGCAAAAAGAGAGTAAGTAGTAAAGTTTTCTCATTGATGTCAAAGGGGGAGGAGAGCAGTGAAAAATTTCTTGACATTATAAGGGGGAGCAGTGTTTTGTTGTGTTTTGAAATTTTGAGTTTTGGTTCTGACACTTAGTCATTTTTCATTAAGTGTTTCCATCAATACCAAAGGGGAAGATTGTTAGAATATGTCTTGGGGAGATTGTTTATGGCTTCTAGTGTTGTCATTGGTGGCAACTAAAGTCATTATCTCGGTCCATAGATCAGGATCTACTTATACCGACAGTAAAAGTAGAAGTTGGTGTGTTATCGACAAAAAGCATGAAGAACGGGGTATCCAGTCAGTTAGTTGATCTATATGCTTCACCGGATCATCATTTTGTGTTGTGGATCCCCAGGAAATTTTTTTAAGCATGTATGTTACCTTATTGGTAAGTTTTGTGGTGTTGCAACAATCGGTGTATGAGTTAGGAGATTCAATAGAATGATTTTTTGTTTATTTGCTCATTGTGGCCGACTCAATGAATGTAGTGGGTCATGGATGTATAAGGAGTAGTTGTTTAATTGTTTCTAAGTTTGAGAATATCGTTTTGGGTCCCAACTATGTCTTAAGCTAACCTTTGTGGGTGCGCATTAAATATAACTTGTAATTTGAGCCAACTATTGGAGAATATTTCATGTTTTGTTGAAGTTGACTTAAGTGATTAAAACCTTTGCTAGCGGATATATATATATATATGAGATCAGTAATTCATTTTTGTAAGGAGGAAAAAGTGGTGAGAAGGTGTGAATGTGTGAAAAGAGTAGAATAGATGTATGAGCGAACATCAGAAAATCAGTTGAGTAAATTTTTCTTGAGCAAAAGAAGATTATTGTGAATTAAGGCAGAGCAGAGTAGAGCGAGTTGCAAGATCAGACAGAAGGTTCATAATTTGTTTTATTTGCTTCACCGGAATTGAATCCAGGCATTTGTAGATGTTATCTTCTTAGTTCAATTTTTGTTGTAATTGTGTGTATGAAAATATGATCAATTATAAATGAATTCAAACACATATCAATAAAACATTAGATCGAAGAAACTGAAAGAAAAACAGAATAAATAAACTGTAAATGGCAGCTTCCTCGAAGTCATCTTATTTCTTTCTATCTCTAGCATTTTGTTGTTTCCAATTGCTCTCAGACATCAACAGATCAAGCTCAACAAAATGGACAACTGAAGAATGAGATATAAATGAAATGCATACTATGCTACATGCAAGATTATGCTAAGATACGAATATTAATGAAATGCTAAAGTGCAAGAATGCAAGTGTGATTGCGTATATGTTCGTGTGTTCATCATGTGTTGTAACCAATGCTTGGATATGCACCTGTATTTATAGAGTTTTTTGAGGATTATGATTGGCTAAATTGACCAACAGCTGTGATAAATCCTGACAAATCAAACGGTTGAAGATGGATGAGACTAAAGAGAAAAATAGAAGAAAACGAGTAAAGCAAGATTTTTCCATTTTCATGGAAGAGATAAGATGAGATGATTTTAAAATCATCTTTTTTTAGAAGAAAAATGGAAAGATTCTCTGATAAGATAAATAATGAATTATCTAATTCAATTATTTATTTATGAGTGCATGTTGATTTTTCTTAACTAAATAAATATTTAATTAAGATTTTGAGGAAATCAGAAGATTTCATAATTAAATGAAATATCTAATTATGATTTGAAGAAAGCAGAAGATCTTTAATTAAATAAAATATTTAATTAAATTTGAAGGAATGACATGTGTTACGAGATTAATTAAATAAAAGTATTTAATTAATTAGAGGAAAGTTTAAAATAGAAAAAGAGATATTTAATTAAAAAGATTTAATTAAATTTAAGAGATGATAATTAACTTAAATAAATAAAATGTATTTATTTAATTTAATCAAGTAGATATGTGAAATAATCAAATAAAATGAATTTATTTAATTATGGTGGGAGAATAATGAATGAACAATATAATTTAATTAATTAAATTTAATTACATGTAGAAGACTTTAGAGAAATTAATTAAATAATAAATATTTAATTAAATGTCAAGATTAATTAAATATGACCAATTTTATGCACATACAGTAATCACAAACATTTTGTATGGTAGTGAGCTCTAGGCAGTGTGCCTGAATGCAAGTGCATTCCCTTTTATTCATACTTTTAACAGAGTATAAATTGTGGATTAAACTCCACCATGGTTTTTCCCCTAATAGGGTTTCCACATAAAAATATTGGAGTTATGGTGTTTTGATCATCTTGTTCATGTACTTGCATTTTTATTTCTGTTTATGTGATGAAAATGGTTTAAGATTTGAATTGAAAGTCTAATTTATTGAACACTGATTCACCCCCCTCTTAGTGTTTCTTGAGTCCAACATATGTATGTAGCAATAACAAAGATACTCAATCATACCCTATCAAAGACAAAGAAAATAAAGGAAAATAAAGGATCAAGCTTCAACATTTTGTCCATCACGATGTGGACTAGGTCTAGGTTGTATTTCCATAACAAGGATCAAGATTCAATAGTATGTCCAACACAATGTGGACCACATCTAGGTTATTTTTCTATAACATGCATGCTCACTCTAGGGTAGTGGAACCTCAAGTCGTCCACTAGGTGAGTTATCCCAAAAAAAGGTGGCAAATGAGAGAATCATATTAGCCTCCCAAACCATATCAAAGTAACCCTCCTGATAACTTCAATAAGGAACCACAATGCTAAGTGCTTATTAATGTCCTGTCTATAGGTTTTTGTTTTTGGTCAAGGGGATCTTGTTTCATGTAAGGTCTTCTTCTTAGGGAACATCATGCCTAATGTCTCCAAGAGAGGATAAGTCAAGAATATCAGATTGCCACTTATGGGATGCCTCATTCGCATCATGCCCCTAAGGGAAATCGTACGCTTAGAAATATTGCATTCTTGGAGGACATCGAACCCAATGACACCACCAAGAAAAGGACACAACACAAGAAAAAGAAAATCACATCATGAAATATGCAAAATGTTGAAAGATGTCATCGATGTATGCACCCACTTTAAAATGGTTGCTAACACCATTGTTGTGAGCAACTGCTTTAAAGTAACCAATGTTCAATCCTTATAAATGAGAGCTTTCCTTGGGAAACCCTATGCCAAGTCATATGTTTCTGAAATAAAGCTACGTCATGAAAAAGGAGGGAGGGGTTGCCCCCAAAATACAGAAGGGATCTATGGATTTGGGGTCAGTATGTCTTTGCTACAATGTTGTCATAAAGCTCAGAACTGTCATCATTCCCCAAATACTCATAGAACTAGAAGAATGACACATAGAGAGAAAAAAACAAAAAAAAAATCCTTTTGGGTCAACATGGAAGAGACCTAAATGTCTCGACGCCTTACGCCATCCCAAAAGGAAAACACAAGAGAAATAAAAAATATAAAGTATTTATGACATAGAGAAGAATGTAGGTACATATAGAAGAATGCACAAAAGAGAAAGAGAGAGATACATCAAATGAATCATCATGAGGGATCACGTTATGCACATTTAATCACATAAAGAAACATGAAAACAAAGCAAAAGACTAGTCAGGTACATGTGAGTCAACCTATAGCAAGTTGTCTACATCCCAATCTTGGTCGATATATATGGAAGGTGGACAACTAGCCAAAGGGACAATAGCAAGTGTCGAACTAGGAGAATCACCAAGTTCAACAATCTTTTTAGGAGATTTTTCATTTGAGCTCATAGAAGAGGAAAACAGTGTATTCAATTCATTATGCACTTGTTCATCAATCTTTGTAATATCAATGTCATCATCTAGATTAATCACAATAGGAGGTTGAATGATAATGTCTCTTGAAAGTTCTTGTTTACGTTGCAGTGAGGGTATAGAGTCATCATGCATTGCTTCAAGTAAGTTCATATTTTTATTTTTTTGTTGTTCTTTTCTTCTTTATCTTGTAACATATGAGCAATAGCACAACGTCTATGCCTACACTCTCTATCATTCCAATTTCATTTTAATCTATTGTTAATTTGTGTTTTTGTAGGAGCGGGTTTGTCAACTATAGGTTTCTTCTCTTTCTTAGGAGGAATGGAATAAAAAATACAGAGGTTGTTCAACCACTTTCTCTTTAGCTTTGTAAACTTGTTTAACTTTGGGAGGCATAATAGGATTCTTTTGGTTTTCTTGTGGTCTCTTGTAGGAAATTGTAGGAGGTTTTGTCATAGGTTGCTCTTGGATGTTCGGAAGGACTTTCGGTTCAATCATTGTTTCGTCAAGAATAGGTGGACCAATCACAGGTTGAGGCATGTTTCAAAGGGATAATTTTGTTATACGCTTTGCTTTGAACTTTTGATAGGATTTGAAAAAGAAGTCCACACGAGGTCTAATAGGTTCCATAGGCTCAGGACAAAAGAAATATAATGAAAATTTCCCTCGAGAAGACGCGAGATTAAACCCACTATGATGCATAGTAAAGATATCATTTCCAAAGGAAAACTTTAAACATTTATGTACAACCGAAGGGATGACATTCATGGAGAAAAGCCATGGATAGCCTAACTTCACATGAAATTGGTTTGATTGCGGTATGATGGTGAATGATACATTTAATTTTTTCAGTCTAACTTTCAAAGGAAGATCTATCGAGCCCATCGTACGACAAGAAAAACCATTATGTGTCTTGATCCATGTTTTTGTTTTGTCATATGTATCTTGATAGAGTTCATGTACAAATAGGAATTCTTCAGTGATCACATTCTCTCCACAAATGGGATCAATTAATATCCTATTTGTAGGCTTGTTATTGAATCTTCCGGCTATGTAAACAGGCCCATCGGGTGCATGTTTAAGAATGTCTTTTTGTTAAAAATCAGTATCAAGAGGATTTTTAGTTGAGCCCTTACAAGTTTTTAGCTTCAATAAATGCTCCACTTCAATTGATTCATCCATAGTTTCATATTTTATATTTTCATCATCTGTGTCAACATTCATCACATCATTATTTGTTTCACTAGCTTTGACAAATGAAATAGTATGCTTTGGCATGGGATTTGTAAAGGTTTGTAAATTTTGGTTAGGAGGAGCTACAGACTTATTTCCTTGATCATTCACTCCTCCAATTTGAAGTTGATTATTGTCAATCAGGTCTTGCACAATATGTTTAAGATGCTTACAATATTTTGTACCATGTCCATTTTGTCAGTGGTAATGACAATAAGAGTTTTGTCAAAATCCTACGGGCAATGGTAGATTAGGATCATGCTCTTTAATGGGAGGTAAGGTAAGCATGTTCTTTTAAATAAGTTGCAACATGATATTATGAAGGGGATCAGGTGTAGGAGTGAACTCTCTATTCCTATCCCCAAAAGAATTTATTGTTTTTATAGCTCAACCACTTGGTTATTAGTTTATTGACTTGGTTGAGGAGATTTAATTTGTAAAAATCCCCTATTTTTCTTCTTGAAAGGTTGGTAATTATTTTGAGTTGTGGATTCAAACTTTTTCAGGATGGATAGGGGGATTTTTCACATCATGAATGGAAGTCGTATTATGATAATCACAAAGGATTGTACATAGTTGTGTAAAGGATGGGAATCTCAATATCTCAAGTTTGTTTTGAGTTTGTGTTGTAAGTTGGTAATAAATATTTGTTGAAGATCAGCATCAGGAATCTTAATATTTACTTGTAAATAAAGTGTTTGGTATCTTGTTATGAAATCAAACACTTTCTCATCATCATTTTGTTTGCATGTCATTAAATCTGCAAGGGTCATCTTAGGACCCATGTGAATGTGGAAGTGGTTGTAAAAGGCATCAACAAGCTCATTGAATGAACCTATTGAATTATTCGGTAAGGAAGGGAACCACTCTAGAGCAATATCCTTCAATGATCTAGGGAAAAACTTAGCCAAGATTTTATCTTTGAATATGTAATCACTACATAGAGTTGTAAAACCAGAAACATGGCTAACAAGATCTCCTTTCCCACCATATTTCTCAAATCGGGGAACTTCTATACCTTGTGGAATTTGTGCTCTCAATATATCCAAGGATAACGCGTTGGTTTTGATTTATTGCAAAGGTTGACCATTGTTTTTTTGATTTAGGGTTGCAACTTTTTTTGAAGGAATTTCATGGTTTGCATAAGTGAGTTAAGGAGAGCATCATTGTGATTGTAAGATGGAGGGGAATAAGGTGGAGTAGTGTATGTATGTGGAGGGAAAGTGAATGGTAAGTTGGTGAAGGTGGATGGTTGAGGAGATATTGTATTTGAATGCACAAATCTAGAAGGATTCACTATGGAAATACCTAAGTATTCACATTCTAGTAGGTTGAATTATTGTGGTAAGTTGAGTACTAGTGTATGTAGGCATGGAAATCAGTATGGTAGGAGGAATTGAAGTTCCACCTTGGCTTTGAATACACCCCAAAGCTTGAGTAGAACTATTGATGGTAGGTAGATGGTGTTGTTAACATTAATAACATTAGTTGTAGGGAGTGAAATCATGGGAAATGAAGTATGCAAACTTTGAGCTATAGAGGGTTGATTATCAACACTGTTAGGAAGAGAGCTAGAAAACCCAAGATCCACTTCGAATGGTATATCGCAGGATGACATGACCCTCAAACTATGTCTAACAATAATATTTCTAATAGTACACTAAGTTGTAAAGCTCATACATGTTTTACAAACTTGGTGTGCAAACCCAAAATGGAAAGAGGCAATGCAATAACCTAGAATGAAATGTGTAAATGCAATTTTCCGATTCTAAACAAGGCAGTTTACTAATTACACTATACAACAATCTGAAAATGAAATGTTGTAAATGTAATTTTGAATTTTTTCAATGCACTAAATGAAGCAAATGAAGCTATATTTAATGAAATTAATGAAACAAAAAATCAACAAAGCGAAACAGAAATGTAACAGCAGCAAATAGAAGTACAAAACATAAATTTTTAATTTCTAGAAATGCAAATCAGCACCTAATCAGGGACTCATGGAAAATGGGTCCTAGATTAGGGTTTTGAAGTTGATTTTTACATATTTTTAAGCTTTTTCTGATTATTTCCAGATTCAAGTCTGCTATAGTAAGTTTCAGGTTTAATTTTCTATAAATGCAATGTGAAATGCAATTTGAAAATGTGAGAAAATTATGAATTGCAAGACCTGGTTTGATATGCAATTTTTTTTTCAATTTTCAAATGCGAGTTTGAATGATCTTTAAGAAATTATATGCAAAATGATGGATGTTTTTGTATTTTTCATATTTAAAGAATGCTAACAATGCAATTCTATATCCCTAGATGAAATGCAAATTTGAATGCAAACTAAGACACCCTAAAAGAGATCTAATTCAATGAAAATGAATGCAAGATCTAATTTAAGATTCAAGAGACTCCTAAAATCAAAAAATTACAATGCTCAATACGCTAGGTTCACCATAATTAAGCATCAAAAAATGGGTTCACCAAAATGAATCAACAAGATGGCGAACTACATTTTTTCTTACTAATGTTTCATTTAATTATGAGATGTAAAATGCTTAAATAAAAATCAAAAGTCAATCCTAATTGTTATAACAGAAAATAGGAAGGTTTCAAGATGCAAAAATGATGTGTACCTTGTTGAAAAAGTGTTGTTTTGGGCCTCACTAAGGACTCATTCGACTAGTGGCGAATGCGTCCCTATTAGGTTTTGAAAAATTGATTTATGGGTTCTATTATTCAATTTCTGCAACTCCAAACTCCAGATGTTCAACTCTCAAAAGTTGGAAATTAATTTTTTAGAGTACTTTCAATGATCTTGCAACAAAGATGGCAACTTTTACAACTTTGCAACTTTGACAATCTTGACAACTTTTCTTCTCCACTTGATCTTCAACCTCAAACCTACAATCACACATCAAGGAAGAAGAAAAATTGTTGGTTGTTAGGGAATAGGGGTTTTCCTTGGTCAAACCCCATTTAGGTAATTAAACCTTATGATGACACAATGAGAAATGAACATGTAACATGAAACAATGATACCTTGGATGAAATCTTGAATGACAAATCAGCAATCTAGCATGAAGTGGCCTTAAGGAATGCAGATCTTGATCACAATACTTGATATGAAATAACACCTTGAATATGCTTGAATTGGATCTCCAATGCTACAACAACACATTAGCTCAACAACATGGATGATGCATTATGCCTTTGACATGATCATATTATCTTTGATTGCTACAATAAAACCTTGATAATCTACCCTTGAATGCCTTTTGAATGCTCTATAATGCTCTTGTAAACTCTTAGGATTCTTGCATAAATATTCCTAGTATGTGAAATAACCTTATATTTATACTTATCTTAAGATTTAATCCTGAAATTCAAATAACACAAGCAGACATCAGATCTAGGATTTAAATTCACTAAAATCCCGCCAAGAATAAGTTCAAAAAGGTTGTCCTAAGTTAAGGACCCATTTGCCATAGGGCGAATGGGTCCTAGCACACATAACTAGGACACATTTCAGGGAGGTAGAATGTTATGCAAAAGGGGGTCTTAGAACCTAGGAAGGACCCATTCACCAAGTGGCAATGGGTCCCAAGTCACTAGACTAGGACTCATGCCTTTCCAAATTAAGTGTTGTGAAACATTATTAATGAGTGTCAGGATTTATCCCTTAGAAAATGCAATAAATAATGCTTGGATTTGAATTTAAGGGGCCAACTAAGCTCTAATTAACCTCAATTAATTAATAAATCCCTAGATTAGTGTGAAAGTGTAAGGAAACACTTTACAACACCCTAAATAAGGCACAATTAAGTCCATTTTGTCATTAATTATTCATTCCCAAATTAAGTGTGAAAAAGGGTTACTTTTTCCAACACTACACTAATTAATAAAAAATCACTCCTAAGTTTAGCTTAAGTGAATAAAGAAACAAGGGACTTGATAATTAATTAATGATTTATTAATTATCAAGTGATTATCCTAGTTAATCCAACATTTCATAGGATTCATGTGTTGTTGTAAGAAAAAATAGAACTCAATTAAGTCTTGGCACATCACCATCTTTCCTTTTCAAATGTTTCCCTTTTCCATTTCTCCTATGAATTATTAAAGCGGGAGTAGGCATTAACTTTAATTTGTGTTGAGTTGCATCAACACTTGCACCGTGTGACGAGGAGGGAACAAATGAGTTCAAGTGTCAGAAAGTTTGTAGTTTTTAAAAAAATTGAGAGACTAACATGGTTCTTAAGTTCATAAAAGGTGGGAAAGTGAAATATTGGTTCATTGGTTCTCCATTTCATGAAATGTGTAAAGTGCTAAAGAGAAAGATGAAGAAAGAAGGTGGAAAAGTGGTCACATTCTGAATGTCAACAAGTTTGCAAGTTTGTGAACCTATTGCAATTGTGACATAGTTTGTGAGAGGCCAAAAAAATTAATTTTGGTAGAATGATGCCTTTCCTTTTGGGGATTTTGGGCTTGATCTTCCCAACATGTCTATTGGAACTTCCTCATCAAGCATGCCAATTCATGAAACTTTTCCATTCAAACAAGAAAGCTCCCACCTACTCCTAGATGACCCAAGAATTTCATTAACACATTTGTAATTCTCCCTAGCTACTAGATTAAATATGATGACACCCAAAAATCATTCTTTATGTAGTGTCACAGATTCAAAGGAGGTGAACTGTAGATTTTTGGGATAAGGGACTCTCTTACACTTCTAGGGTTTTTCACCTAAAAGGAGAAAGGAATCCCAAAAACCTAGATGGTTCACTCAAGAATAATGCAAATATGATTGAAATATGTCTAAATAGAATGTCCTAAATGCAAATAACTGATAAAATAAATTAAATACTAATGCAAAACTAAGAAAATGCACTTTTCTTGAAAACACACTGTGATATGCAAAATGAACTAAAAATGCAAGCAAACTATAACAGAACTTAATGAGATTGACTAAGTGCACCTAGAAACTATAAAGTGATGAAGAGGAGCTCTGGAATCCTGTAGAATTCGCTGTTGAAGCCTATTGGGATACTTACACCAAGCTAGGTGACCTAGTCTTGTTTCAGGGAAATTCTGCCGTAAAAGGTTTCAGACAAAAGGGTACTCAAAACTACAGAAACCACTTTTCAGGCCTGGAAATAGGACTAATTCACCACTAATGGAAACTTAGTCCACCTCCAGATTTCAAGAAATTCAAAGATGCAATCTGTAGCTCTCGACCTACACTCCAGCTCCTAACAAATTTCTAGATCCAAAACTACAAAATCTGACATGTAGGTGTTCTCCGAGATTCTTTTAGGTTTTTTTGACTTTTAATGACTTTGATAAATTGTTGACAACTTTTCACACCTTTCTCTTTGAAAAATATGCACACAAGACTTGCAAAACACATGTAAAGAGGGGGAAAAGTGTTAAGGGTTAGTGAATAGGGGTTTGCCTTGGTCAAACCCTGGTTTGGTAATTAAACCCTTGAAAATGAAATGAAATGAAATGAAAAGAGATTGATGAATGAAAAACATGTAATGCTAAAACTCATCAAACCTTTGAAGTAGAAATTTGAAGATATGCCAATAGATACTCCAATGGATGTATGCTTGAGAATGCCTAGAATGCTAAAGTGAATGATTGAATGCTTGATTAGAAAATTAGAGAGTTTAGGAGATTAAGAAGGATGAAAATGAGAGGAAAACCCTATATTTATACATGATTATACAAAATTTCCCGAAAATACCACATCACAGGCCAACCTCAAGGCTTAGAAAATAATATCCCGCCAAAATTTTGAAATAATTTTGATTTTTGAGCCAAATGAGACTAAGTAGCCCCTAGAGGCGACTTGGTCCCACTTAGGAATTTTAAGTGGGTGTCGAGAATTAAAGTGTATTAAATGATGTTTAATGAGATTATTCTCAAAAATATACTTAAGTAGGGCCGGTAAGTGTATAAATGGGTCATTTAAACATAAGAAAGGGTCAAATTATTGATGACAAGCCTAAAAAAGCATGAAATTTTGTTACAACACTTTGAAATAAGGCTTGGTAAGTGATAAAAAGAGGTTATTTAAGTGAATTATATTAAAAAGGTCCTAGAAAGGTGTGAAAGTGGGTTACAACACTTTTACAAGGCATCATAAAGTTCTTATTGATTCGCAAGGGTCCAAGACCTAATGTGAATGTGTTGGCCACATTACAACATTAAATCTAGGCAAAACTAGGCCAACATCCATAAGAAAGACCCAAATGAGTGTGAAAATTTCCAAAGATATGTTTTTCTATGCTATAGGAGGAAAATTTTGATCAACCATACCTTAGCTATTACTATAGATCCTAATGATTGATACACCATCCCCAGGTCATGATTTCAACATTATTTCTTCGGTGATTTCCTTGTCCTTGCAGTTAATCACATGAGCCATCAATGCTCTAACATATGTAGGTGTATAAATGATGTTCTTTTACATATTTACAAATGATCAGATCAAATTTAAAAGGGACATTCTTCTAAAAACATTAATGAGGATGACAACTAGGTCACAAGCATTCTCTAAAAGGTACCCTTGATGGATCATAGAATTTATCATCATTTTGGTGCTTTCCTCTAGGTATTAAGGACCCAACAATCCTCATTTTTTATGATAGTTCTATTTTTTTCTAACAAAAGATAGACAAAAGAGAAAATTTATTTATAACATATTTTATGCCTTTTGAAAGTTGTAAAACCCTTATTCAATGCCTTGCAATCAATAAAAATTCACCTTTTTCTCATCATTGTTGTACATTTTATATTCTTTCATTTATAACATATATTTTGGATCCTTCTACTTCCTTTTTGATGTTGGTTAAGTGTTCTTATTTTCATGTATGAATGATATTTTTCCTCTTTTATGAGACATAGGTTGTGTATGCTTATTTTTAGGAGCTATATGTGGATTTCCAATCTTTTAAGCATGTTACAGTGTCTATTATGGTTATTTTTTTCCTTCTTAGTGTTTGTACAACCCCTTACCTTCATACATGCTTGCAAGAGCTAGAAAAAAATAGAGATTTGTGTGAGTTTGTAGCCTTTCATGTTGAAATTGATGATTGAACTCCACAACACCCATAAATCACCTGCAAGCAATTATCCTATCACAAAAGAAAGATCAAATCCATTGATATGCTCGTGCAACCTTGAGAAGAATGGATCCTAAAAATCAATTCATTTGCTATAAATTAATCTTAATTGAATATTACAAATGAATGTGCAAGCTTTATAAAAGCATGCAAAAGAAAACCCTAGATAAGGATTTGACTAGATAGTGACAAGTGTTTTAATCTCATGCAATGAGACAGCTTACCCAATATTTAGTTCAAACTAATTAATAAAAAAGCACTCCTAATTTTAGGTTAAAGTGATAAGGGGCTTAATAATTAATTAATGATTAATTAATTATCAAGTGATTATCCTAATTACTCCAACACCCCCCTTTAAGATCAACTTAGGGAGAAGTTAAAAAACCAAGATGTTGAATGCAATGATGGATGCATGGATGGGTCCCAAAATAAATTCCTGATGTAGTACCCATGTACTAATAAATGAATCTCTGATAAGTAAAGAAAAGGAGAAAACCACATGGGAAAAACTCCTCTCCAAGAGAGAGAAAAATAAATGATTGCATAGTTAGTGAAAGAAGGATAGAAGGACTTAATGTGACCCCCAAGGATTGCTTTTTTCATACAAGTATAATAGATGTTTTGTGATAGGAGAGAGAAAATAAGGATATGAATCCACCCCATTAAGAGAGAGCTCATGTGCCAATGATGAACTTCTGAATACAAAATATGATCCATTGTCTGCAAACAACATTTCTCCCCTTAGCAAGAAACAAATCCATTGGTGATTGGAGAAGCCAATCCAAAAGAATGGATGAAGTAGGAATTCAAATCCAAATGATGTGTGCCTCTAAAAATTTCTCACATGTCCACATGTTGAAAAGCAATGATGTCAATCCAAAATCTTGTGAAGACTGATGTAGATTAAGCTACAAAAGCAATGAAGATGGTGGGCCAACAACATTGATGTGGTTGTCAACAAAGAGGAGATGAATGTCCTCAAAGTAATCCTCCAAATCTGAAATATAGGACTCCACAAACAAGGATGATATGTCTGCAAGATGCAAATCCCAAGTAGCTATGTTTGGAATATGTATGATGTCTTGCTACACTGAATCAATAGGGGCCAAAGAAGTGGCGATGTCAAACTAATTAGGAACAACATGATATGATGATGAAGTCTTAATCTGAAGAGTGGGAATATGAAGACAAGTATTTGAACCATCAAAACATGCAAGGTTTGTGATATACTCAAGCTCCTATAAAGTATCATCATCAAAGGGTATGGAATCTACATTTTCAAGAGGGATGAGACAATCTATAGCAGGATCCTCTGGGTATGGAGAGGTATGAGGGTCTCCACAGATCTCCCAAAGTCATGTCCAAAGAGTGTGGGGAAACTCAATGTTTGATACAACACACATAGTGTCAAGATCAACACTAGAACATATAACCCCTACAATATGATATTTTATGATGCCCCATGTTAATAAACTCCCTAGAGTGTCTAGTGTAGGTATAAGTCTATACAAATAAGCTAAAATATCAAGCCACCTAAGATGTGTTAGGATGCCATTTTGCCAAGACTCATAGTTATCCTTATCTAGGTTGATCACAGAATGATGAACAAAAAGCCCCATGATACTCACTCAAATTAAATAATAAGAGACTAACAACCTCAATACGGATAAAGCAGATCAAAATATGTCAACACAAACAGATCCTTTCTAGGTGTCAAGACATGCAAGTAATTAACTAGAATGTGAAATCACAAAAATACTAAAAAAAATATACTTGGGGTATATTATGGAAAAATTGTATAATAGATCTTAAGAGCTCTGAAATATCTTTCCAGTGTTGCTTGAATTGTGAAAATCGGAGATATATAAGAAAATATTTATGAGCTCAAAAGTGAAAAATGAAGTTCTAACTTTGACTAAGAATAAGATGAGACAATAGAAAAATATGATAATAAGACCTAAACCACTAGAAATCTCTTGGAACCAGCTTTCTAAAAATATCTTGTTTGCTCAATTTCGACACCGTATGATCAAGTTATGGTGAAAAGAAAAAAAATTCTCCTTTACGTGCAAACTAGGGCTTGGACGGGGCTTGAGGGTCCAACTGTATGGATGGCGTCAGTGTGACATCAATAGGAATATTCTCATAATATTCTTTGTTGATAGGAAAAACACCAATTGGCCAAGAAAATAAGTCGATTGCTTGAAAATATCTCTCGGTTTTCAGTATCTTGCAAAAATGTCGAAATATTCTTTGGAAGGGAATATTCCCTTATTGGTGCAGCATTGGCAAAAAATTCTTTAGCGAACCAAATTTGTTTTGTGTCATCGATTTTAATGTTGTCGTTGATTTGAAAAGGCTGATGGTTGTTTTGACTGTCGGTGTGGGTGGAAATTTTGTGTGGGGCCCACCCTAGCTACTATAGGCCTGCGTAGGGTATTATGCCCTACATAGAGCCTTTAATGGCTGATTTTTTAATTTTTCAAAAAAACTTAAGGATTTTGGTCATTCTAAACTCAACAGTGATGCCCATTTCTTCTTAGGATGATTCAATTTTTCCCTCAAGTACGGATCTCTCAAAATTTAGATAGGAAGCTACATATCTAGAGCTTTGATACCATGTGGAAGTTGATTATTGAAGTCCAAAACACCTAGAAATCACCTACAAGTAATTATTGTATCACTAAAGACAGATCAAATCCATTGATATGCTCATGCAACCTTGAGAAGAATGGATCTAGAAAAGCAATTGATTTGCTATGAATTAATTTTTGAATTGAATATTACAAATGAATGTACAAGCTTTATAAAAGCATGCAAAAGCAAACCCTAGATGAGGATTTGACTAGATAGTGACAAGTGTTCTAATCTCACGCAATGAGACAACTTGTCATATATTTAGTTCAAACTAATTGAAGCATTGAAAAATGGGTTCACCAAAATGAATCAACAAGATGGTGTTCACCATAATTTTTCTTACTAATTTTTCATTCAATTATGAGAGGTAAAATGCATAAATAACAATAAAAAATCAATCCTAATTATTATAATAGAAAATAGGAAGGTTTTAAGATGTAGAAATGATGTGTACCTTGTTGAAAAAGTGTTGTTTCAGGCCTCACTAAGGACTCATTTTCTCAATGGTGAATGGATCCCTGCTAGGGTTTGAAAAACTATTTTTTAGGTTTTGTTCTTCAATGTCTGCAACTCCAAACTCTAATTGTTCAGCTCCCAAAAGTCAAAAATCAATTTTGTAGAGTAATTTTCATGATCTTACAACAAAGATGGCAACTTTTACAAATTTGCAACTTTGACAATCTTGAAAAATTTTGTTCTTCACTTGATCTTCTACCTAAAACCTACAATCACACATCAAGGAAGAAGAAAATTTGTTGATTATTAGGGAATAGGGGTTTTCCTTGGTCAAACCCCATTTAGGTAATTAAACCTTATGATGAAACAATGAGAAATGAACATGTAACATGAAACACAATTCAATACCTTGGAGGAAATATTGAATGACAAATCAACAATCTAGCATGAAGTGGCCTTAAGGAATGTAGATCTTGATCACAATACTTAATATGAAATAACACCTTGAATATGCTTGAATTGGATCTCCAATGCTACATCAACACTTTAGCTCAAAATATGCATGATGCATTATGCCTTTGATATGATGATATTATCTTTGATTGCTGCAATAAAACCTTGATAATTTTCCCTTGAATGGATTCTTGAATGCTCTATAATGCTTTTGTAAACTCTTAGGATGCTTCATAAATATTCTTAGGTGAAACTATGTGAAATAACCTTATATAATTTATACTTATCTTAAGAATTAATCCCAAAATTCAAATAACACAAGATGACATCACATCTGGGATTTAAATCACTAAAATCTTGCCATGAATAAGTTCAAAAAGGGGTTTCCTAAGATAAGGATGACCCATTCACCATAGGTCGAAAGGGTTCTAACACACATAACTAGGACACATTCTGGGGAGGTAGAATGTTATGCAAAAAGAGGGTCCTAGGATCTAGGAAGGACCCATTCGCCAACTGGTGAATGGGTTCTAGGTCACTAGCCTAGGACTCAAACCTTGCCAAATTAAGTGTTGTGAAACATTATTAATGAGTGTTGCGATTTATCCCTCGGAAAATGAAATAAATAAGGCTTGGATTTGAATTTAAGGGGCCAATTAAGCTCTAATTAACCTCAATTAATTAATAAATCCCTAGATTAGTGTGAAAGTGTAAGGAAAAACTTTACAACACCTTAAATAAGGCACAATTAAGTCCATTTTATCATTAATTATTCATTCCAAAATTAAGTGTGAAAAAGGGTTACTTTTTTCAACACTACATTTTTCCCCCACTTTAGTGAGAGTTTTCCCCCATGACAAAATCAAACTAAAGTAGACATGCAAGGAACTTATGTATGTATCAATAACAAAGATAATCATACCCTATCAAAGATGAAGAAAACAAAGAAAAATAAAGGATCAAGCTTTGACCATTCCAACACAATGAGGAATGCGGTTGTTTGTACGAAACAAGGATCAAGCTTCGATAGTCTATCCAACACAATGTGGATCAGGTCTAGGTTGTTTGTCCATAACAAGGATCAAGCTTCGACAATTTTTCCAACACGATGTGGACCAGGTCTAGGCTATTTGTTTGTAACATGTGTGCTCACTCTGAGGTAGTGGAACCTCAAGCCATCCACTAGGTGAGTTATCCCAAAAAAAAGGTGAAAAATGAGAGAATCATATTAGCCTCCCATACCATATCAAAGTTATCCTCTTGATAACTTCAATAAGGTACCACAATGCTAAGTGCTTATGAATGTCCATAGGTTTTTGTTTTTGTTCAAGGGGATGTTGTTTCATGTAAGGTCTTCTTCTTAGGGAACATCATGCCTAATGTCTCCAGGAGAGGAAAAGTCAAGAATATCAGATTGCCACTTATGGGATTCCTCGTTTGCATCATGCCCTAAGGGAAATTGTATGCTTAGAAATATTGCATTCTTGGAGGACATCAAACCTAATGACACCACCAAGAAAAGGATGCAACACAAGAAAAATAAAATCACACCATGAAGCATGCAAAATGTCAAAAGATATCATCTATGTATGCCCCCACTTTAAAGTGGTTGCTAACAGCATTGTTGTGAGCAACTGCTTTAAAGTAACCAATGTTCAATCCTTAGACATGATAGCTTTCCTTAGAAAACCCTATGCCAATTCATATCTTTCCAAAATAAAGTTGTGTCATGAAAAAGGAGGGAGGGGTTTCCCCCAAAAATATAGAAGGGAAATATGGATTCGGGGTCAGTATGTCTTTGCTACAATGTTGTCATAGAGCTTAGAAATGTCATCATTCCCCAAATACTCATAGAACTGGAAGAATGACACATAAAGAGTGAAAATAAAGAAAAAGCCTTTTGGGTCAACATGGGAGAGACATAAATGTCTCAACACTTTGTGTCATCCCCAAAAGGAGAACACAAGACAAATGAAAAGATAAAGTGTTTAAGACAGAGAAGAATGTAGGTACATATAGAAGAATGCACAAAAGAGAGAGAGATATATACATCAAATGAAACATCATAAGGGATCACATTACGCACATGTAATCACATAAAGAAACATGAAAACAAAGCAAAAGACTAGTAAGGCACATGCAAGTCAACCTATAGCAGGTCATCTGCATCCCAATCTTGGTTGGTATATACAGAAGGCAGACAACTAGCCAAAGGGACAACAACAAGTGCCAAACTAGGGGAATCGCCAAGTTCAACACTCCTTTTAGGAGATTCGTCGTTTAAGCTCATAGAAGAGGAAAATAGTGTATTCAATTCATTATGCACTTGTTCATCAATCTTTGTAATATCAGTGTCATCATCTAGATTAATCACAATAGAAGGTCGAATGATAATGTCTCTTGAAGGTTCTTGTTTACATTACGACGAGGGTATAGAGTCATCATGCATTGCTTCAGGTAAGTTCAGATTTTGATTTTTTGTGTTGTTCTTTTCTTCTTTAGTTTGTGATATACAAGTAATAGCACGATGTCTATGCCTATGCTCTCTAGCATTTCAATTTCATTTCAATCTGTTGTTAATTTATGTTTGTGTAGGAGCGGGTTTGTCAACTATAGGTTTCTTCTCTTCCTTGGGAGGAACAGAATAAACAATGCAGAGGTTGTTCAACCACTTTCTCTTTAGCTTTGTAAACTTGTTTAACCTTGGGAGGCACAATGGGATTGTTTTGGTTTTCTTGTGGTCTCTTGTAGGAAATTGCAGGAGGTTTTGTCATAGGCTATTCTTGGATGTTCAAAAGGACTTTCGGTTCAATTATTGTTTCGTCAAGGATAGGTGGCCCAATCACAGGTTGAGGCATGTTTCAAAGAGATAATTCTACTATACACTTTTCTTTGAATTTGTGATAGGATTTGAAAAGAAGTCCTCACGAGGTCTAATAGGTTCCATAGGCTCAGGCCAAAATAAATCTAATGAAAAGTTTCCTCGAGAAGATGCGGGATTAAACCCACTATGATGCATAGTAAAGATATCATTGCCAAAGGGAAAATTTAAACATTTATGTACAACCGAGGGGATGGCATTCAGGGAGCGAAGCCATGGATAGCCTAACTTCACACGAAATTGGTCTGATTGCAGGATGATGGTGAATGTGACATTTAATGTTTTTGGTCCAACTTTCAAAGGAAGATCTATCGAGCCCATCGTAAAACAAGAAAAACCATTATGCATCTTGATCCATGCTTTCGCTTTGTCATATGTATCTTGATAGAGTTCATGCACAAATAGGAATTCTCCAGTGATCACATTCTCTCCATAGACGAGATCAATTAATATCCCATTTGTAGGCTTGTTATTGATTCTTCCAGCTATGTAAAGAGGACCATTGGGTGTATGTTTAAGTATGTCTTTTTGTTAGAAAGAAATATCAAGAGGCTTTTTGGTTGAGCCCTTACGAATTTTAGCTTTGATAAATGCTACCACTTCAACTGATTCATTCATAGTTCCATCTTTTTATATTTTCATCATCTGTGTCAACTTTCATCACATCATTCTTTGTTTCACTAGCTTTGACAAATGAAATAGTGTGCTTCGGCATGGGATTTGTAAAGATTTGTAAATTTTTATTATGAGGAGCTACAAACTTATTTCCTTGATCATTCACACCTCTAATTTGAAGTTGATTATTATCAATTGCACAAGATGTTTAAGACACTTACAATATTTCGTACCATGTCCATTTTGTCAGTGGTAATGACAATAAGAGTTTCATTGAAAGTCTGTGGGCAATGGTAGATTAGGATCACGCTCTTTAACAAGAGGTAAGGTAAGCATGTTCTTGTCAATAAGTTGCAACATGATAATATTATGAAGGGTATCAGGTAGAAGAGTGAACTCTCTATTCCTATCCCCAAAAGAAATTGTTTTCTTTATAGCAGCTACTTGTTTATTAGTTTGTTGAATTGGTTGAGGGGAGTTAAGTTCTAAAAAGCCCCTATTTTTCTTCTTGAAAGGTCGGTAATTATTTTGAGTTGTGGATTCAAAATTTTTAGGACGGCTAGGGGGATTTTTCACATCACAAATGCAAGTCATATTTTGATAATCACGAAGGGTTGTACATAGTTGTGTAAAGGATGGGAATCTCAACATCTCAAGTTTGTTTTGGAGTTTGTGTTGTAAGTTGGCAATAAATATTCATTGAAGATTAGCATCAGGAATCTTAATGTTTACTTGTAAATAAAGTGTTTGGTATCTTGTTATGAAATCAATCACTTTCTCATCATGCTTTTGTTTGAATTTCACTAAATCAGCAAGGGTCATCTTGGGACCCATATGAATTTGGAAGTGGTTGTAAAATGCATCAACAAGCTCATTGGATGAACCTATTGAATTATTTAGTAAGGAAGAGAACCACCCTAGAGTAGTATCCTTCAATGATCTAGGGAACAAATTAGCCAAGAGTTTATCTTCAAATATGAAATCACTATATAGAGTTGTAAAAGCAGAAACATGGCTAACAAGATCTCCTTTACCACCATATTTCTCAAATCGGGGAACTTCTATACCTTGTGGCATTTATGCTCTCAATATCTCCAAGGATAACATGTTGGTTTTGATGTATTGTGAAGGTTGACCATTGTTGTTTTGATTTAAGGTTGCAACTTGTTGTTGAAGGTATGTCATGGTTTGAATAAGTGCGTTAAGGAGAGCATCATTGTGATTGTAAGATGGAGGGGAATAAGGTGGAGTAGTGTATGTATGCAGAGGGAAAGTGAATTGTAAGTTGGTGAGGGTGGATGGTTGAGGAGATATTGTATTTGAATGCACAAAGCTAGAAGGATTCACTATGGAAATACCTAAGGAAGTGCTCACATTACTAGTAGGTTGAATTGTTGTGGTAGTTTGAGTACTAGTGTATGTAGGAATGGAAATCGGTATGGTAGAAGGAGGAATTGAAGTTCCACCTTGGCTTTGAATGCACCCCAAAGCTTGAGTAGAAATAGTGATGGTAGGTATGGTGTTGTTAACATTAAGAACATTGGTTGTAGGGAGTGAAGTCATGGGAAATTAAGTATGCAAACTATGAGCCATAAAGGGTTGATTATCAACACTTTTAAGAAGAGAGCTAGAAAACCCAAGATCCACTTCGAATGGTATATCGTGGGATAACATGAGCCTCGAACTACATCTAACAATAGCATTGCTAATAGGACACCAAGTTGTAAAGCTCATACAAGTTTTACAAACTTGGTGTGCAAACCCAAAATGGAAAGAGGCAATGCAATGACCTAGAATGAAATGTGTAGATGCAATTTTTAGATTCTAAACAAGGCAGTTTATTGATTACACTATGCAACAATCTAAAAAATGAAATGTTGTAAATGCAATTTTGAATTTTGAAAATGCACTAAATGAAGCAAATGAAGCTAGATTTAATGAAATTAGTGAAATAAAAAATCAACAAACTAAAACATAAATGTAACAACAGCAAACAGAAGCACAAAACAAAAAAAATTAATTTCTATAAATGCAAATCAGCACCTGATCATGGACTCATTCACCCTAGGGAAAATGGGTCCTATATTAGGGTTTTGAAGTTGATTTTTACAAATTTTTAAGCTTTTTCTAATGATTTCCAAATTCAGGTCTACTATAGTAAGTTTCAAGTTTAATTTTCTATAAATGCAATGTGAAATGCAAGTTGAAAATGTGAGAAAATGATGAATTACAAGACCTAGTTTGATATGCAATGTTGTTTTCAATTTTCAAATACAATTTTGAATGATCTAAATGATATGAAAAATGATGGATGTTTTTGTATTTTTCATATTTAACGAATGCCAACAATGCAATTCTAAAACCATAGATGAGATGCAAATTTGAATGAAAACTAAGACACCCTAAAAGAGATTTAATTCAATGAAAATAAATGAAAGATCTAATCTAAGATGCAAGAGACTCCTAAAATCATAAAATTTCAATGCTCAATACGTAAGGTTCACCATAATGAAGCACTAAAAAATGGGTTCACAAAAATGAATCAACAAGATGGTGAACAACATTTTTTCTTACTAATGTTTCATTCAATTATGAGAGGTAAAATGCATAAATAGAAATAAGAAATCAATCCTAACTATATTATAACAACAAATAGGAAGGTTTTAAGATGCATAAATGATGTGTACCTTATTGAAAATTGTTGTTTTGGGCCTCGCCGAGGACTCATTCGCCTAGTGGCGAATGGTTCCCTTTTAGGGTTTTGAAAAATTGATTTTTGGGTTCTATTCTTCAATGTCTGCAACTCCAAACTCCAAGTGTTCAAATCTCGAAAGTCAAAAACCAATTTTCTACAGTACTTTCAATGATCTTGCAACAAAGATGGCAACTTCTACAACTTTGCAACTTTGACATTCTTGACAACTTTTGTTCTCCACTTGATCTTCAACCTAAAACCTACAATCACATGCCAAGGAAGAAGAAAATTTGTTGATTGTTAGGGAATAAGAGTTTTCCTTGGTTAAACCTCGTTTAGGTAATTAAACCTTATGATGAAAAAATGATAAATGAACATGTAACATGAAACATGAAACAATGATACCTTGGATGAAATCTTGAATGATAAATCAACAATCTAGCATGAAGTGGCCTTAAGGAATGTAGATCTTGATCACAATACTTGATATGAAATAACACCTTGAATATTCTTGAATTTGATCTCCAATGCTACATCAACACATTAGCTCAACAACATGCATGATGCATTATTCCTTTAACATGATGATATTATCTTTGATTGTTATAATAAAACCTTGATAATTCGCCCTTGAATGCCTTCTTGAATTCTCTTGAATGCTCTACAATGCTCTTGTAAACTATTAGGATTCTTACATAAATATTCCTAGGTGAAACTATGTGAAATAACCTTATGTTTATACTTATCTTAAGATTTAATCCTGAAATTCAAATAACACAAGCTGACATCAGATCTAGGATTTAAAATCACTAAAATCCCGCCAAGAATAAGTTCAAAAAGGGGTGTCCTAAGTTAAGGAGGACACATTTCAAGGAGGTAGAATGTTATGTAAAAAGGGGGTCTTAGAACCTAGGAAGGACCCATTCGCTAGGTGGTGAATGGGTCCTAGGTCACTAGCCTAAGACTCAAACCTTGCCAAACTAAGTGTTGTGAAACATTATTAATGAGTGTCAGGATTTTTCTCTTGGAAAATATAATAAATAAGGATTGGATTTGAATTTAAGGGGCCAATTAAGCTCTAATTAACCTCAATTAATTAATGAAGCCCTAGATTAGTGTGAAAGTGTAAGGAAACACTTTACAACATCTTAAATAAGGCACAATTAAGTCCATTTTGTCATTAATTATTCATTCCCAAATTAAGTGGGAAAAAGGGTTACTTTTTTCGACACTACATGCTAATTAATAAAAAGCACTCCTAAGTTTAGCTTAAGTGAATAAAGTAATAAGGGACTTGATAATTAATTAATGATTAATTAATTATCAAGTGATTATTCTAGTTAATCCAACATTTCATAGGTTTCATGTGTTGTTGTAAGAAAAAAGAGAACTCAGTTAAGTCTTGGCGCATTGAACCATCTTTCCTTTTCAAATGTTTCCCTTTTCCCTTTCTCCTATGAATTATTAGAGCAAGAGTAGGCATTAGCTTTAATCTGTGTCAAGTTGGATCAACACTTGCACTTAGGCTTAGAAAGGAATTAACATTCTCTAGAGGTATGATCTCAAGTTAGCAAGGTCCCACACTTAAGAGATCATTCCCAATGTGTCTCTAAAATGTCGAATCAAGTTCAAGAAGGGTGCATTTCATGTGGCTATATTTAGAAATATAGCTTAAAATAACTTATATATATAATAGAATAAATTTATATTATTATATAATAATATAATTTATTATAAGCATATTTATATTATATTTTATAATATTATTTGGTTTAGGTCAAGGAACCATCAAAATTGAGGAGACCCCATAATCCAAGCAAATGAAATAGCATATTCTAATAGGTCAACAAGAGGACAAACCAAGTAGGAAAAATAACACAAAATTTTAAACTTGACTATTACTCATCAAAATGATCAAGGCTACAATACACTTCTACCTAAAACCCCCTAACTATCAACATATCACATAGAGTCTAAACAATGAGGAGGGGTCAAGGAAATTTCTGCAAACCTTGTGAGACCCTCAAGCACACAATTACATTTATCACCTACTATATTCTAACTTAAAACCTTAGTTTCCACACCATTGTCCTTGTCCTCGACTACATCACAACACTCAAAGAACAAAGGAACAACATGCTTTGGGAGAGAGACCCACAACTTCTCAGTAAGCATCTCCACAACCAACTGAAGACAATTTTGTTGCCTCTTAATTACATATGGATGTTTTGGAAAAAATATTTAAAATGTACCTCCACCTGGTGCACCACGTCTCCAATGTCACCATGAATCACCTGTAAGAGCTATCAATCGTAGAAAGCATGGAAGCATAAGAGAGAGATTGTGCTACATCAAAAGTATTTCATCTTACCCTCATGTAACTCAAGTCCCAAAGTAATTTGGCCATCGTTGAACAAAAACATACCCTCAAAGAGCCATCCATTCCTTAGCCAACTCTCAAATATGAACCATCAACTGCCTGAGTGTTGGGTCCCTAATTTCTTTGTCTGCAAATGATATAATGCTATAAAATCAACCACTACCTCCTCTCCAAACACCTAATATTTCCTTTGCTTCATAGGTATAGTTGCCACCTTCTCCTACCCATGCCTGCCACCAATCAACTTACCACCCAAATGTCAAGCTCCATCTACAAACAACATGAGAATTAGTCGCCCCACCATAAGAACTAGAACACAAAAGGATGAGGAATGGATGAACTATTAAATGTCAACCAAGACATATTACATACACCTACCAACCATCCCTTCGCATAATTACTCTACACACCTAACCACCTCATAACAGCTATCATAGATGTTGCCAATCTATCTCATTAAAGAGAGATAAATATAAATAATATTACTTTTATATATAAAAATAATATTATTTTTGATATCATTTGAAAGGTGTTTATTGATATTTTTACATAGATATTTAAAATATAGATTTCTTAATTATATTAAAATATTCAATTAAAATACTTTTAAAATTGAATAAAATTTTAAATTAAATAAGAACTAATTTTGGTTGCATTGATATGAATATGCTCTAATATGATATCAATTATATTTATGTTATAGTTTTCTATAAAAAAATTATTAATTAAAAGATAATCTACTTGGAATCTATAAGAAACAAGTCCAAACAAAAGCTAAAAACAAAGAATAGAATCAACAACACTAAGCATTAAAAAGCCGCTTTCTTCCTCTTTTGCTCATTCGGATATTTTAAGTCCGTACTGCGGCCGCTTTGATTTCTTCGCAAGACCAAGGAAGAAAACCTCGTGAGGATGTGCAGCCTAGAGAAGCGAGGGAAGGTGTACATTTTGACGTTCGTGGGCGATGGCGATCACAGGTTTAATGCCACCACACTTGACGCCATCTGCGATGCCCTCAAACAGGTGGAACAATCGCCCGACGCAGCGGCCCTGGTAACCACCAACGCAGGCAAATACTTTTCCAACGGCCTCGACCTGCGATGGATCGCGGAGAGCCCCGGCGACCGTCTTGACATAATCAGGGACAAATTCGAGAACATGTTGGCGGCTTTTCTTAGGCTGGGCATCCCCACTGTTGCGGCAATCTGCGGCCACGCGGCGGCGAGTGGGTTCATGCTGGCGCTAGCGCACGACTACCGCTTCATGGCGCAGGGCCGCTCTGTGCTCTACATGAGCGAGCTCGACCATGGCATGCACATCCCCAGGAGTATGATGGCAGTGATTCGCAGCAAGCTGCATCCCGCGGCCCTGCGTGACGTGGTGCTGGGCGCCCACAAGATGAGCGCGCAGATGGCCATGGAGAGAGGGATTTTGGACGGTATTTTCCAGGATTCGGGGGAGACTTTGGAGGCGGCGGTTAAGGAGGCGGAGAAGATGGTGGGCCGTGGGTGGAAGAGGGAGGTTTACCGTGGCCTCAGGTTGGGGGCCTTTCCTGGGGTTGTGGAGGCGCTCGATGCTCATGCCGACCCCTATTCTTTCCCCGCTTCTTCCAAGCTCTGATGCTCATTTTCGTTGCCCAGAATCCTGTTTGTTCAATAATTTATGGAATCTTTTGTTTTGAGATCTGGGAGATCATATTAAACTTTTTGTGGAAGAAAATATGACTGAAAAGGTAATTGTACTAAAGTGAATTTCTAAAGAGAAGAATATCCTGAAAAATGTAAGAGGATTATGCCCTTTTTCGGAAGTTTGAGAGAGCATGTGGTGATGATCTCTTAGTTCTCTTATATTTATGCTCACACTCAAACTTTTCCTTTGATTTTTTTTTAGATTGTCATAACCTGGTTACCCAGATTTGACACCTCTGTGTTTAAGTAGCTAATTGCAACATGATGAATAAGCAGTTGATACTGCAGGTTATCAGATTTTCATTAATCATAATGATAGAAGTGATACACTAGCAGGTAGATTTGTGTCCACTGAATCTGCTTGTAGATATTCGCAATTGTGTAGGTTATGTATGTGCTTTGAAAATTCAAAGCTTCCTTCATATTGGTTTCCCAATTCATCAAATTTTGATTCCAGCTAATCTCAAATCCTACAATATAGTATCTTTCCACCTTAGCATTTGTGATACGTAAATTTGCTTGCTATTTCACACATTTCAGAATCTACGAAATTCAGGAGGAAAGCATTTCTTTGAATACCATTTTGGTCACTGTATGTTTTGAGTTCCCAGCGTGAAACTTCTGCTCATTCTTGCAGACCACACAAATAAGATTCTCTTAAGCACAAGAAAACCAACTACCCAAACCCTTCTTTCTTATACGTATTTCTCATAAGAATAATGAATCTTAGCTCATTCGTGAAAAAAGAATAGTAAGTGACATAGGTAGGTCCAATCTTCTTTGATTCTTTCTTTCTCCATTTTCTTTTACTTGCTTATATTAGCAAAGATTTGAGAAACCCTATGATTGTTTGTGATTGATTTAAAGAGGTTGGTGGGAACTACTGTATATAAGGAGTGCTAAAAAGAAAGGGCCCTTCTACCTACAGGCAGAAAGGAAAAAAGCGTTTGACAGAAGTCTCTGTCAAGAAACTAATGCACAAGCCAATATTAAAGAGAGAAGACAACTGTGTGTAGACAGGAGAGGGAATATAATGCTTCCCGTTTTATGAAGTAAGATCAGTAATGTTAAATTGGTTTGCTGTTGTATGCCCTTTAGATACTCCGGAGAGTTGTCCTGCTCTACCAGAGCTGTTTGGATTAAACGTTGGTGGATTAATAAAGTGTTTCCAACCAGAATTGAGGAGGAAATAATTGACTAGGCTGAGATCGACCTATTGCCATTGTCATCTTTTACCATTCCATCAACTAACTAATTATCCTTTATGCTTTCTGAGAATATGCCTTACAAATCAATATATAGAATAAAACCAATTATGATATGCAGCAAACAGAGGCAAGAGATGTGCGCATCTTGCTGCTGGGATAGAGTTATTAGAAATTCAATTACAGGATGCCCAACGCCATATCTGACAAACTAAAAATATTCCAACCTCCAATGCAACAGCTTTTGTGACAACCAACAAAAACAGTCCTTCACCAACATTTACCTGCCACAGACAGAATAGAACCGTTCCTCATATTTTGAGATAACTAGTGACAATTTGAGATCCTCTACACCACTTTTATAGGTCTTGGCGTCACGGCTACTTCAGTCAACGATATGTATTTTAGAGCTGGTTGTTTCATCGTAGGGTTTAAGTACAATTATATATTCATGGAAACAGGGTGCCCTGCATCACACATCAGTGAACTTGATCAAGGATGCATCTGCATAGGAGCCTAATGGTAATCCAGGAAGCGATGAGTGCCTACTGCTTTGATGGCCATGGAGAGGGAAATTTTAGACTGACCACATTTTACTGTTAGTATTTTCATTAAAAGAAAAAGGGAAAATAATTTGTACAACTCAAGGTGGAGGAGCTGGAAAAGAAAACTTGAAAGCAGCAGCAACAATGACAAGATGAAACGTATGGAAAATGCCATTTCCAAAATCATAATGCTCACTAATGGCATTATGAATAAGGCTGTTATGAAGACTGTTTCTGGCCACTCTAAAATCATCAAACAGAAGAAAAAAAAGGCTAAAGGCGACAGTGAACGGAACGTGAAATCAAGGACTGAGAAGCGTCCTTGGATGCCCTCCTCACGGACTAAAGTTTAATCTGCTAGCCTAGGTGCTGTCGTTTCTTGGTTTTTTCTGTTTCGTGTCCTTAGTTTTCGTGTTTTGCTGGGCCTGCATGCCCTTTAGCTGTTTGGTAGTGTCTTCATGCCCTCCTGTTGTTTTTTCTTTTGTCCTATGCTATTTTGAACTTTTGGGATCAAGGCCCTTTCCTTGCTTTTTGAATCAAAAACAGATTTTGCAGTACCTAAATGGCAACCAAGAAGAAAAGTATTTAAAAAAATCAAATTTGCATATAAAATATCATGAAAATGAGATTCAAACAGATGTCCAGAATTAAATATGTTTTGAACTGAGCATTATAAGTACATAGAGGATCTGTACCAGGCCTGCAAAAATTCCGTATACAAATTTGTGTCTCAATATAAAAAAAGCTTAAATAACTATAGCATTACGGGTATTAGATTTCAAGGTGTTGTGCAAGCGGAAAGTGGATGTAGCTGATGGTGAGACTTCTTAGTAGTTGCTTGCTTGGCATAGGTTACAAACACTATGAGGTATTATAGAACCGTTTAGTTAATGATACATGCATGGAGGTGCTCAAGCTTACAGTATACCAGGTTTTTCTGTGCTTAAGAGAATTCACTAAGCATTCCAGACGGTATTAGGGCAATTGCATTGTGAGTACAAGGATCTTTGCTCCTGGCAGAAGTTAGATGCAAGGCCCATATCAGCCATATGCATCTTTACCCCTTCAGGGTTAATGAGGCTACATCTTGATTTTTGGCAAGGAAAGGATTTTGCTTGAGGAGGGATCAGGGATCAATGGGACAAATAATGAAACTCTTGGCTTAACTGGTGAGTAGCGTACAACATTCATTGCTTCAAAGTTGCTGATTTGCCAATACCTTTAACTTTTCGGTGAGATTCTTAAAGCATCTTTATTTAAATGCAATTTCAGGTTCCAATACCCATTTATGGAGATTATAGATGGATTTTAAGATGAATATCGTTTAGGATAATCTTGATCCCAACACCTCTTATTGTTTTGACTAGAAAGACATACATTGTCTAACAGCAAAGATTACACACACAGAACAGTGCCTTCAGCACGATTTCTATGTATGATGTAATATATTAACTATATGAGATACATGCTCACACACACGGAATAGCGTGTTCAGCATGATTTCTATAAATGATACAATGTCAAACTGAACAATTGAGCTAAGCCACCATCAAATGCTAGGCAGACAATGTCAAGGGAGCTAATTTGTTAGACTACAACTTTGGAAACTAAAGACGCTAAGGTTCCATGACAAAGGTTAAAGTAGTGTAGATTGAAAAACCTAACGTGAAAATTATTTCATATTGAGACTCGTTATCATTTGCAAATATATTTCATTTATTGAAATGTATAAGTGTAATTTATACAAGAAGATAAGAACAAAAACTTCATGCTGTAAATCATGGCCTTAATTAATTCTTGCAATTCAATATAATGTGAATTTTGCATTTTATGGACCAAATATAGCCCTAGTTGCAGTGAGAAACTTTAGGTTCCTATATGACTTATTTTTCCATTCATACCAATGGCAGGCAAGTTAGGAAACTTTTTCAGAAAATAACATTGCCTGTAATTATTTCTTCCAGAGTAATAAAAGTCTCAAACCCAAACTACAGAAGAGCAAAGTCATAATCATTCTGAAGTGAACCCCTTAGCAAAGCCACACACTCGGAAACCCTTTTTAAACATGATTGGCAACAAATAGACGAACAGGCAAAAATAGGATGATTATTGTGCAAACCTTATTACTTACCACAATTTCAAGAATAGAGATAATACATAATCCTTTTCACATTTCTAAGCTTGGGGGCTTGAAATGTTAAATTAATAATTTCAGTGTCCTCGCTTGAGTTGCTTTGTATTTTGAAACACTTCCATTATGACTTCAAATATTATATCTTAGCTTGTGTACAGATCGTTTATAGCAATAACTATTAACAAGAATTTGTCCCTCCCTCTTCTTTTTCATTTGCTCCCCATTCTAGTCCAATGTCTTATACCCCTCTTTGTAAGTCTTATGGTAAGTCTTATAGTACTTGTTTACTAGCATTCCCAAAGCTTGTTGACTTCTTTTTTAAACTTGTTATTTCTACTCGTGATCTTCCACAATTTTCCAAAGGTCTTGTGTGGACTCATAAGTAGATTTGAATGGATTTGTTGCATTAATTGGTATCAAAGCTAGGTGTTTCTCACTAAGTTGTGTCTTGAAAATCTCTATTGGATTTATTCCAAGTGTGAGGAAGTCTTATAACTACAAAGAGCAATGAGAAAAGATATGGCACACAGAGGGAGACCAAGGGATCCTACAGTTATAGATGTAATGGAGATGTTGAGAGTTGAACTATAACCAAACTTAATGCAATGGAGACAACACATAGGAGAGGAATGTGTGTTGAGGATGTAACTGATGATGAAGAAGCTGAAGACCAAGAGCTTGAAGTAGAGAACATGATGGATGAACTTGGAAGTAGAATTTTGAAAGCTATTACATATATAGGTAGTAAGCTAAAGTTGGGCATTACTTGTTAAAGTGGAAGCCTAAGCCCTAATGAGCTTATAAACTAGATTATGGATATGGAGAAATACTTTGACTATGAGTCAATAGAAGATTCTAGGAAGGTAAATTTTGTTTGCACCAAGTTGAAAGTCCATGCATATTTATTTTGAAATCATGTACAAACGGAAAAACAAATGAGAGATAAGGAGAAAATTGAATATTGGGATAGTATGGTTGTCAAATTGAAAGCCAAGTTTCTACCATCAAACTATCAACTGCGTTTATTTAGAAAGTTGCATAACCGAAAGCAAAAAGAGATGAATGTAAAACACTATATAGAGGAATTCTACAAACTTGCCAATCAAGATGGTCATTTAGAGCATGGAGAAGAAATAATTTCAAAGTATGTTAACATCATACACATCTTTTCAAGATGAGTTTAGTATGATGAGATTGAGGTCAATAGAAGAAGCATATCAATGTGCCTTGAAGACAAAAGAAAATTTGTCTAGAATGTAGCAAAATAATTCAAGAGAAAGAAGAAGATTCTTAAGGAGAAGGAAATAAACTAATAGCAATAAATAACAACATATATATGAAGGAAAAGTCGGCACTTATCCAAATGGTGATTCTAGTCAAAATAGGTGAGAAAGAGAGTATTATCCGAGAGAAAAAGGATAATATAGTAGAGGATTTATAAGAGCATGTTATAGATGTGGAGAAATTGGTCGTAGGGCATTTGACTATCCATAAGCACATCCAAGTATGGGTAGAAGAAATGAGGCAAGGAATCATTTCACACAAGTGCATGAAGAGAGTGTTGCTTTACTGAAACACACAAAGGAACTAGAACATAGAGAATATCTCATGATGAAGAGATTGTTGTTGAAACTATCCAAGGAAGAAATAGATTCAATATAAATAAAGTCTAATTCCAAACCATATGCAAATCTAGAGGTAAATGTTGCAAGGTCATTGTTGAAAATGTGTTTATCAATAATTTGGTGTTTAATGAGATCTAGAGAAGCTTGGGTTAAAGAAGTTGAGTGCCAAAATCAATACAAAGTTTTGTGGTCACAAAAGGGACATCAAATATTGTTGGTAAGTGAATAATGTTTAGTCAATTTTCAAATTGGTTCATATAAGGATGAAATTGTGTGATCTTATGCCCATGGAAACTTATCATGTTTTGTTGGTAAAATCTTGGTAATTTTATAAAAGGGCTATTAATGATGGTAGAATGTGATGAGTCCTAAAATCATTGCACACACTCCTAAAGGAATTTTGTTTTTAGGGCTAGGGCAATGTCATCTTGAAGGAGAATTAATTAGCTCATCAAGAAAATGTGAGTGATTGTAGGCTAGTTATTGGGAGTGAATATTCTTTAGACTTCACTTTGAGCTCAACTAGATCCAGAAGGGTGCTCCCAAAGGTATCCTTAACAAGATTAATCACAACCAAGGATAAACAAATTGAAAGTGCCATAGTAGTATCTAATGTATTCTTGGCCCCAAAGGTTGTCACTACACCAAAGATTAGCTTGCCACACATAAAACCTCTTTTAAGCTAATAAAAGCATCATTAGACAAATACAAGATGAAGGTATGCAAAACATTATTCCTTAAAATAAGAACTTGTATGACCCTCTATAAATGCTTCCCTAGATGATTCATTGAATCATTAGATGCATACAAACTACTAACTTACTCCTAGACTAATAGTGAAAGATGTTTATTGGTTTTGAGAGTATGGTTGGTCATAAACTTCTAGAACCAATGGCTAATCTTGTGGGTTATAGATTCATAGTTTACCAAGAAAAATAACACTTTGAAATAACAACAAAATATGAGAAATGCATACACATACTAAATATAAAAATATCAAACAATTAAACATAGTTAGAAATCTGTCGCCAAACTCCAATATTTCATATAAAATAAAGAAGAGACCATTACAGCTTCTAATGAATTAGAAGGTTGTTACATTCATCAAATCCTTATTACAAACCAACAAATGTTGCAAGAGGAAACCCTGTGCTATAATTTAGTCACAATTTGTCACATGAAATTCCTCATAAGATCTACAAATGGCCATGGAGATGTTTAGTAAATGGCATCTCTTGCAATACAATGACCTTGTAATTTACAAAATATACTACTCTCTAGGCAAATGGACTTTTAGGAGTTGAAACACTAGGCATCCCTCGATGCTTGCAATCACATGCAAGAAAAAATGATTCCCTTTTTGTTTGTAGAAAAAATATGTATATATAGCATTTTGTTTAGTCACCTAGTTGCTTGCATGAATTTGGTGAAGAATTAGAGGTCATCTATGTGGTGTGCAAGACAAGTAAAATCTCAAGGAATCTATGGAATAGAAAATATAGATTTTGTATGAGGATCATCAACAACTCAAACTTAACCATTGCATATCGAAAGCAAAATTTTAGGGGTGATAACAAACAAACAGCTTTGGGGACCAAAAGAATAGATCATCGAGATTTATGAGACTGAAGGTGAAGCTCTCGACCAGAGGATGACAACGCGAGAGTGGGATGTCAGCACGGTGCGCGGAAGTCCTAGAAGCGTGCTGACATCTTATACGAACAAAGAACTAAACCTCCAGATAGAAATTCAAAGGAGTTGCTAATTGTTCCAAATCTGAGGTCTATTTAAACTACTAATTTAATAGAGAATAGAAAATACTAATAAATGACAAGGGAAACAAAAAACCTACTTACAAGAGGTCCTACACTTTGAAGTCTCTCGCAACGCTCTACACGAACAACTTGTACACAAGGTGAACGAGGAAAAATGTTTGGGTGATTTCGAGGCTTGCCACAGTTAAACCCTCGTTTTGGTGTTCCCACCTCCATGGACCACTAAATAAATAGAGAGAATAATAAACATAAAGTAAAGTAGACACAAAGTGATAAAGGCAAACCTCACTCAAGGAGGAGAACCTGTGTCATGAGATAAAGATAAAGACACAAAGCGATAAAAGCAAACCCTGCTCAAGGAGGAGAACCTGTATCATGAGATAAAGACACAATAGATAATGTGTTAGTAAATAGATAAGAATCAAGAGAGAATTACAACAATCCATGGCTCCCTCTTTGCTTGATAGACACAATGTTGAGTGCTTGCAAGAGAGCTTTAGTTGTTGGAGAGACTTCAATTTGGCAGAGCTTCGCTATAGAAATGAGATGAAGAAGAGCAAAGCAAGAGAAGCAAACTAAAATGATAGAATAATAGAATGAATGAGAATGAGAGTGTAAAGAAAGGTTTTGTTCAACTGCATGGGCAGGAAGAGTTGTTACTCTCAAAAATCTATCATAGAGACACGTATCACAGGTCAAAGATTCTGAGATTCCTCATTTGAACTCACAAAAGTATAGGGATGTTAGTGCACTGCGTGGATGTCTACGCATCGCACAGGCGTCCAACTAATCATTTCACAAGAAACTAGGTGGCGGATTGTTGTCGCATCATCATTGGTCCTTATGGAGTTGAAATCACGAAATTTTGACTCATAAGGTTCTTGTCATAAATGCAGTTAAGCGCCATAAATGCAAGGGTCAAATGCAACAAATGTGAAATTTCCATAGGGTACAATTTTATGACATTATAGATAATAAGCTTGATTGCTTCAATGAAAAAAAAGGGATCTCTCAATTTGAGATGTGGAGAACAATTTTTCCTTATGGCTTACCAAAAACACATATCTGCATATTATTCCTCTCTAAACCTTCCCTTAGCAATGTTACGACTTGCTTCATGTCCTCATTCTTCCTTGCAACAACAATATAGATCACATCACCAACTAGGCCTTCTTTCAAGTCTTGTCTCAACTTGGATAGGGCCCGCATCATGCCATCTATATGCTTTGGATGGATAAACTTGTTAGTGCCCCCTACTACCCAATCAAATTTCCCATTTGTTCACACAACGCAACATTGTCAATGTGAGAATGCAACAAATGTTTCTACCCAATAATCATTTTGATAACATATTCAGCCAAGCTTGACTGAATAATGAACACCTCCTAGAGTTGAGTAGAGATGTTAGTATGCTTGTAGTTACACTTGCATCCCCAAATCTTTGTTCTAAGATATTTACTTGATATATATACCTCAAATAATTTTAAGATGGTTTTAATAAAATCAATATAATATGAATTAAAATAATATAAATGCCTATTGACACACCCAAATTACACTTCATAGTGTGATTGCTAGCATAAATCATGGTCAATGTCATCCAAAAGGAATTTTTAAGATTTAAAGGGAAACCATCACAACTAAGCACTTTAACATTATCCATGTCAAATCTTACTAAGTGGCTTGCTCCTCCTAAGATAAATGTTTTTCACAAGCTACAAATTAAGCTATTATGATATGGTAAGGAACCACATTTAAGTATGTCCTAAGTGTTGCCTCCATTTCTAGCAAAGAGGCCAAAGTTGGAAGAGCTTGGTGTAGTGTTATATAAAGGCATGCAATAGATTAAGAATATGAAAGAAACATTTCTTGACTTCTTTGATGCACTTGATTTTTTGAGTTAATATTTTAGGTCATAGAGCTTGAAAAAATTAATTAGAAACTTTATCACCAACTTTTAAACAATGAAGTCCACCTTTGATTTAAGCTTACTGCATGGAATAAGAATTATCCACTTGCACAAAGTGATGCTTCTTAGCCACATGAATTCGAAAGGATTTGTGAAAATTTACTACTTTGAGTTGAACAATTAGCCAATTGAGCTTAAAGGGCATGGACATGCAAGACTTCTAACATATCCTTTCTAGTTGGTGTTGAGTGTTTTTGCCCATTCACAACACAGACAAAGTAATAAAGTACCCTGTCTCTTGAAAGGACATCTATCTTCAGAAACTTCATAAAGATAACCCCAAGGCTTCGATTGTCAAGTCTTGACTTTGCATAAAATGACTCAGTGGTTAATGTTTTGTTGGTTTCACAAGGGGCCTTACACTATTTAGATACAACTCTAAAAACAAGGGTTTGCAAAATCTAAAAACTGGTAAAAACCCTAGTCATATTTTTAGATTTTACCAAAATCTGAAAATGATCTCAATCATCAAGTATGAAAATTTTGTGATGCTTTTTCTTCCTAAACTAACCCAGATTTTTAAATAAAATTCAAAAGATAAGGGTTTAGAGAACCCAAAATCTAAGACCTAAGGTCAATAAAAACAATGGTTGATGTTATAGATAAATAAATCCCCATAAAACCAATTTCTGTTTAATCAAGGTTAAACCCACAATGCTACAAAAATAGTGCAATCTTCAAAGGAAATCTTAAAGGTTTTTAGACTATAAATATTCACATATATCCAATTACTAGCACAACATGCATAAACATTCACAGTTGAACTAATGTTGTAAAAGGCTCAAACTAACCATACACTATAACTTACAATCAACAAATTAAAAATGGTATGAGCAACACATTTATCAAATACCTTTAACACTTTGTCATCATTATAACTGAACTTGAACTAAAACTAGAAGAAGGAATCATGCATGCATTCAGAAACAACAAGAAAGTCACCAAAACTCCAATGCCTTTACTTGTATTAATCTCAAAATGTTGTTACAACAACTCTTGTTCAACCCTTTACAAATGAGAGGAGGCTGAATTTTATAAAGAAGGCTTACAAAATCAATGGTGGAGATAACTCAACACCAATGACCCAGATTACATTTGCATTTAATATTGGAGGTGCATTAAATGTTTTTACAAAATATTCCCTCTTATCTCCCAATTTAAAGTTATGTTATATATGAACCTAGGAGAATGTAAAATATATTAATATAAGCTTTACGTTAAATACATCTTACAAAATCCAATAAAATCTGGGTGCACACACTTTGAGGTCTACTTACAACTAGCTGGAAATTACAAAAAAATATCATCAATTACAGATTTTCCAACTATTTTTCTTTTATAGAAAATTTAACAAAAGTGGTAAGTACAACTATCATTTTATCATTTGGAGGGAATTGGGAAGCATGTACTTTGTAAGCCAAAGCCTCATATTCATCCATCAACCTGCTATGGAGGTCAATGCAAGATTTTCTCTGTTGTATCACTTCCTTTGAACAAACCAAAAACTGTGCAACAACATCCAAAAATCCAATGTCTAAGCTATCAGTGGGCTCCTTGTGTATAACTTTCTACCACTCTTGCTTCAGCTCCACATCGCTTAGCTTTTCTAAATCACTAAATGGTATTTTCACCATATCTCTCAGATATTGATCGCAGTCAGCTAGCACCTCAGCGATTGTACTCATCTCAAACATTACTTGAGATATCACCTCCTTCTAGAAATCCAACACGTACATCCAAAATGTTGGTTCTCTAATCTCCTCTTTAGGCAAAATTTATTCTTTCTCTATTGTTTTCGTGGGTAGCCTTTTGACCGCCTCTAGCTTAAGATATGTCATCTCATAATACTTTGAGAAGGCAACACAATCTTTGATCACTTTATCCACTTCATCTTTCAAAATCAAGAAATTGTTGTTCATTTCAACAACCATCACAATTGCCTTGGTTTCCGTGTTGGCAATGTTGTTAATCCACTCATGCATTTTTTTAGCCCATGTCTTCATCTACTCCATTTTATTAGTGTCTTCCTTTGAAAGAAAAAATGGAGAAGTGATATTTTCGAGGACACTCTGAATGGGTGTCACCAATTGCTGGATGAAGGTTGACAGTTCTGCAATTTGTGCCTTCAACTCTTTCTTTGTGGCCTGGTCTTTATCTATTCTCTTCAATATATTAGATATTAACCCATGTAATTCATCAATTTCTTGTGCTATATATTGGTGGAGCCAATGTTGATTGAAGAGATGTTGTATTCCTTGGGAAAATTTGACGTGGCATCCTTATCCACCACAAGAGTTGCTACATGAAGGACTCTCGATCCCGAGGCATCCTTGGCCACATGTGACCTTATTTTAGCCTTCCTCTTTTCCTTGGGCTGCCCAATGCGGGCCAAAATTACCTCAAGGCTAGCTTCCTTTACAAGAAGTTCTTTATTTCTCATTTGCTCTATGAGCCACACATGAGTTGTTATTTGCTCCAAGGAGGAGGAAATTTCTACAAAATTATCTTCCACAGTTACTTCTTCTATCTACTACTTTTCTTGCTCTTTCTCTATTTTCTCCTTTTCTACTTATGTCATCTTTTCCTCTTGGGACTCGTCTATCTTCATCTCCTTAATTTCATTAGAGGACCTTTCCTCATGCCGAGGAGCAACATAAGTCTCCTCCATTGTGGACAACTCCTCCATGTTTTCCCTCTCTTGATTGTACATTTCCTCCAAGATTTTTTCAACACTCTCTATGGAAAGTGGCTCTAGAATCTCTTGAGAGGAAGGAGGAGGAGAAGTAAACATAACTTGATTAATAATAGCCTTGTTTGTGGGTGAGAACAAGATATCCACAAGTTGCTTTGGCAGGTTAGTGAGATGGAACATAAATGACTCCAATAGGCTAAGGGAAGTGAAGGAAGAAGTGGAAGGGATGGTGGGTGGTAGGTTAGAGATGGTAAATTGAGGGGTGGAAAGGGAAGAGGAAGAAGGGGATGAAGCAATGGATGTAGAAGGTGAAGATTCTATTGAAATGGTAGAAGTGGAGGGAGTAGAGGAAGTGAGGTGTACCGAGATGTAAATGGTTGAGGGAGATGAAAGGATGGGAGGAGGAATGGGAGTAAATGATGATGATAGAGATGGAGGATCCAAGACCAAAGGTGGTGAAGAAGACTTTGAAGGAGGAGAGGGTGGAGGAGTTGTTGATGGAGGAGGAGGAGTTGTTGGTGGAGGAGAAGAAGGATTTGTGACTGGAGAAGGAGAGGGTGGATAAGACTCCTCTAAGATAGACTCCATAACTATTGTACCTACTTTCTTTGTTCTTTTGGCAGGAGGCTTATTGGTTTCTCCAACTTTTCTCTTATTTATTATCCTCAACTTCTCAGTAGGGCACCTTTATTCTACATCTTTCCTTCCCCTTCCTCTGGTCTTAAGAGGGGTGGCAGCCTCTTTGCTAGTGGAGCTCATTCCTAAGTGTTCATCATCTTTTGTTCTGTCATTGTCACCAAAAAAATCCTTCTCCTGCTTACCTCCATATGCTAACTCGAACCCCTGATCCAGAAGGGTCAAAATATGAGAATCCAACCACCTCCTAGTTCTCCTAAGAACTGGCTGAGTGATTACATCAATATCTGTTTCTTCCTCCTTAGTCCAATCTAGAAGAGGGATGGGTTGATCTGCCACTTTACTGTATTCTTTTTCATCCAAAATTGGCCCATCATCCTCTATCAATTGATCAGGTACTTCAAACACTCCCAGAGTGCGAATGTCCCCTAATGTCAACCTCATGTACAATCTCTTCCTCACTTCAAGATCATTGGCACAATTGGTCAAAAAATCCTCTATATGTAGCTAGTAAGCATACTGCCTTCCCACCTACTTTTGAATTTTGCCATGTGGATTAAAATTGTCTCTGGGTGTGGAAACCAAACCTAAAGCCTTGTATCTCCTTGTCTAAATGTTCAGCTAAGGGAGCTGAAGGACATGCATATAAACCCCTTCTTAAGGTTAAGGGATAAGGAAACCCTACCCTATTCTTATCGTGTAGCAGATGATGGGAGGTACACAACTATCTGGTCATCTCCAACATGATTATCTTGTAATTGGGATATCATGAAAGCCTATATGGAGCATCTTGAAGTAAGTAAATTTTAGAAACTGAATGAACCAGTATCCAAACCTTTTCAGCATCTCCATAGATGAAGAGGAGAACCTCCTGTTGAGATCTTCATGTAAAGTGCCACAATATATACATAATGAAAGCATCATTCACCCTCTTATAATGATGCTTCACATTTTATGCTTGCAACTGAGGGTATCAATCATACACCTTATATTCATTTGGACCCATGACCACTTCACCCTTGCAAGTCAATCCTTTGTATCTAAAATTGGCAGCGAAGAGATAGACAATATAAGACCTGACATATCAAAAATGCAGGTCTACTTTACCTGAATGAATTGCAAGTTATCACTTATGATTTTGGCCCACTCAAACTTAGTGGTGCCTCAGAGGGTCTCTTCTATGAAATAGAACATCCATGTCTCAAAGATGGATGTCGAGGACAAGCCCATCACCCTGCTCAGGAGAGTAACCAAGTCATTGAATTCATCTACAAAGTCACTCTGATATAGTGTCTTCAAAAATTGCGGTTTTCCCTGGGCTTCTTCATCCAATGCTCATTAATAAACCTGAAGGTCTTTTGTGTATCTGCCTTATACACTTGTTCAACATATACCCTATCTGTGACCTCCATTTGTGAGGAGGAGGGGATCCCAAATGTGTAGGAAATGGATCTAGGGTTAAGTCTTCCAACACTACCATCTACATAAAATATCTTCTTGGAGTCCTTGTAATAGTGTTCCCTTGCCTCCATGATCAACTTTGTACATTGGACAACAATAGGGAAACATCAGCTTGGGCTATCTCGCTTTGTTTAATCCTTCTTGCCAAATCTATCCTTTTATCTTCGTAGATCCTATCACAGAACTCATCCATGTTTACATGTCCCAAATTGATGTCACATATCATTGACCAATTGGAAGTAATCTTTCACAAGGGATCAACTCCTTTGAACTTGTTCTTCATTTTCACTCTTATCAGTCTTTTCCATATAATCTGTAAAAGATATCGTGTAATTAGGATTATGGAAAAGAAAGTTCAACTTTAGTATTATCATGAATTCCTTAATTATGCATATGCATTTCCCAAAATGTACAAAAAATTATGATTTAAAACATCTAGCTCATGCATGAAATCATTCATCGCTGAGAAAGAAATCAAAATCAAGCAAATTGAACAATCAATTGCAGGTTTTGATATTCTGTGGGGATGGAGACACTACAGGTCTGGGAGTAATGTGGGTTTTAAAGCAGGTCAGGCAGTTATTTAAACTGTTGCGGGAAAACCAACCTCGAAAAGTCATCGTTAGATTCCCATAATGGGTTTTCTGTAAAGGATGGAATGACACCAATTTTTTAAGTTTGGATATGTTTGTGAAAATTAGAGCGTGCGAGGTTTGAAGCACTTTGAACTTTTCAATTTAAGCTCTTTGGAAACGTCATCATGGAAATTCACAATAAGATTTTTGCAAGTAATGCTTTGCAAAAATATTAGAAATGTAGAATTTGGGACATGAAGGTTTCAAGATTCTACAAGACATTAATCAATGCAAAAATTGGCGAGTTGCAAGGATGGAAGCGTTGCAGGCCTTGGCGATTTACGGGGATCAATAAGTTTCAGGATTTTCGCATGTGGATTCTTGCAAGGAGATCCTCGCAAGGGACCTTTTGCAGGTTTCAAATGATGCAGAGAAAAGGTTGATCAAAGCCAAAATGTTTTGGAATAGTCATTAAGGGAATCTGTAGGGAAGATCCCCACAAGACAAACTAATGAATATCTTGAAGTTTCAAACTTGCTTGAAGAAGCCGTAAAACATAGAACACACTTCTAAATGCATAAATTCACCAAATAATTTAGAAAACCTACCTTAAGATTTAAAAAGAGTGATCACAAAGAGGTGTGAAATCCCCACAGGAAAACTAGAAGCAAACAAGATCGACCATAAATGCTAAAAAAATCCCTCAAATACTTTTGTGTGCACCAAGGTGCGAAATGAAAATGATGGGGTGATATTTAGGGTGGGGTCCCATGGAGGCGCTTCAGGTTCTATTTTTAAGGAGCAGGAGGTCTCATGAAGTCAAAATAAAATTGCTGCAGGATTAATTGGAATCTGTTGCTGAAGAATAGGAGCTCCTACCTTTTAGGACTGCAAATTTGAGGGTGTGAAAATGGGGTGGGGCTGGAGATTGCCCCTATAGTTTAGGAATTTTAATTGACATTTGTCAATCATCTCAACTTTTAAGCTTCCTTAATTTTTGGAGCTTAAATTTTAGGCTGAACTGCACAACAATAAGCTCATGAGACCACCAGCGTCCTTAAAATTTGGAGCTTAATATTTTACGCTGAGCTGCGTTAATAAGTTCATGGGGTCACCACCTTTAAAAAATTCCTAAAAATGCTCAGCAGCACCCGTTGAAGCTTTTGAGGAAGCCCCCCTCCATGGGACCCCACCCTTAGACCCTCCCAAAATTTTGGCGCAATAAATACGCTTTTGCCAACATGTCATGCACCCAAGGCACAACTTTTAGGGTTTTGGATAATAGGGGTTAGGGGTCTATAGTGGAGCACCCTAATTTCGTGTTTCTCAAAATCCTACATGGAATTTCAAATCAGTCTCAATTTTGTACATCAGTTTATTTGGCAACTCACCTGCTTAAAAATAATAATTTTAGGGTCAATCATCAAATATGATGCCACATCAGCATGCTTTTTGTTAAGGTATTAAAAAAGGCTAAAAAAAAAAGTGAGACCGATAGTGGTGCACTAAATCATCTTTTATTGGTGCGCCGATGTGGCATCACATGATTTGTCAATTTGTGTACTTTATGGATAAAAAGTGTTTTGCAATTGGATATTAAGATGCTCCATTATGAGGATCACAGAGGACTACTTCTATCCCCACCATTGGAGCTCGCTCCACTATGGGCCCCTCTCCCCTAGTGCGTAAACCCATGGTATGCAATGATTCAAGTCTTGTGGGGATGAAGGGCACTAGGACATTGCGGGAAAATCCACATTAGAAGCCCACCACAGGACATCTGCAGTTCATCATTTTGCAAAATTGTGACCTTTTGTGGAAATGAAAGCCTTGTGGACCTCCACAAGTTGTGGACTTTAAATAATTGTGGGGATTTAGGAACTACGGGAATTAGGAGCAATGGAAGCCAAAAGGATCTCCCTCACAAAAGCAAATCTTATAAAATGGAGATCCCCGTAACTGCATAAAACTTAGCTAAAAAGGGACCCAAAATTCAAAATTAACACAAGCAAAGGGGTGAAAGGCAAGGCTAAAAATAAAAACCAAAGCAAAGCAACCAAAGTGGAAGAGGGGGTCCTCATTTTCAATGAGGCGTGTGTGTAAGGAAATAGTTGGTAACCAAAAATTCTCAAAAAATAGGTGGACGGGTGATGGTGTCATATCATCATTCAATCCACTCAATGTCCCATTTTGAAGATAGAACCAAGTTCCAAACACATTATATATTTTCCAATGTGGATTTATGATGGATTTTTTTCCATTTCATGTCATCCTTATGACTCATAATTGAAAATTGATCTGATAGATCTCACATGGGTCACCTTACATAAGGCCCCTCCAATGAGTCCTAAAATTGGCTAAGTGTTGACTTTCAAGTTGTCGAGGTTGTCTTTCCCCTTTTTTCCATTTTCTTCTTCTAATGCTTCGAGCGTCAGCCTTTGACCTTCCCCTTTAAGCCTTACCACTTTTCTTCACAAGCCACAAGCTTCCTTCTTGATGCCCAAAGTTTGACCAAGTCCTTTAAAAAAATTCCTAAGGCTTGTCTTTCAGACTTCAGGCATTGGGTCTCCCTCTTGTCGCTTGTCGTTTTTCCTTCCACTTGCTCATTGCCTCCCTTCGATTTTTGTTTCCCAACATAGTTCTTAGGCATCAGACATCAGGGTTCCATCTTACCTCTTAATTGGAAGGAGGTAAGACTCCCTCCCAACACTCGATCCTCGAAACCTTTTCTCGACCTTTGGTGATTGAGCCTTTGCCTTCCTTTTTCCCTCCACCCATCCGTAATCATACCTTCGAGGGATTCATCCAACTCTTGATCTTTTGGATGTTGGATTTCGAGTCTTTTCCTTACCTCTTACTCTGTAAGAGGTAACCTCTCTCCCCGATCCCCGATCCCACATTTTGGTGGTCGAAGATCTGGCTTCTTGTGTCCACCTTCCTTTCATTCTCTTGCCTCACTTCTTTCTCCTTAACTCTTTCCATCTAAATCCGACTAAGTGTTAGATTTTCGAAGTTCAAAGGTCGAGGTTTCACCTTACCTCTTACCATCCAGCGGTATGAAGTAAGCCAACAGCCTGACCCCTGACCCCTAACTAGTTCTAGTCTTCGTGGCTTTGATGTTCTTTCTCCCAATCTTTAGCGATCATCAAGCAGTAGTCATGACACCCGAGGTCCAACATTTAATGTCATGCAACAAGGGGTGTGAGGTAGGCCTGATGCTCGACCTTGAACAAGAACACATCTCTAGGGGTCCAAGCCTTTTAATTCCAAATCTAACAAGAGGTTCCTTTTGGGTCTGACGCCTTGACCTTCCATGTTTTAGCATGTTTTCTTAGTGGCACCATTAATGTCCGATCAACCTTCTCACCTGCTTGTTCAAATTTTGGGGCTTGAGGACAACATTTATTGCATTTGTTAAGGGTTGTGGTTGACTTCATGGGTGCCTATGCCCATTTATTGTTGGTTATTGTCCTTCATTTCTTGCTCCACACCCAAATCATTAAATTCATAGGGGCATCTTTGGAGGGATTTTGGACAAAATTTATTGTAGAGGTATGGCGTGCAAGTCTTGGTGTGTCCTAGGCTTGTCCTTCAGCATGATTTTCATGATTTGGTCACCTCAACTCTCATTGGGACGAATTTTTGTTGGTTGCTAACCTTAGGCATGGTTAGGGTTTAGCTAGAGTTGACTAAGTTATGCTTGAACTATAAAGGCAACACTTGCACATTTTCAAGGGGTTCTTCCTTGGATTTCCTCTAGCAAACATGCTATTTTTTGCATTTTGCAACTGTAAAATTGGATTTTGTGCCTTTGTGTTAATACAATCACTTTTTTACCTCTTCTCAATGCTTGTATCTTGTGTAACATTTGATACCTCTTTGCATGCATGAGTTTCATCATTTTTACAAGTTATATTCATCTAGTGTGCTAATTTATTGTGAGTGTTGATTGTGGGTAATTTGCACCCCTTTTAGGATCTTTCATACCCTAGCCTTCATGAATTGGTGAAATAGAGAATTGTGTGAGATTTTCTAGTGGTTTTGTTGATGCTTTGTGCAATCACAGGAATGAAGAAACATATTAAACTTGGTGCATCACTGTTTCCTTTATTTTATGCTTTTCTCCTTTTCCCCCTTTTCCTCATGCAATTCATAGTTAGAGCTTTCTGGCGCTAGGTTGGTCCAGCCATCGTTGCACCTAGTTTTAAAAGGAAGTTGGCCTTCTTTGAAGATTTGACCTCATTGCACAAGGTCCCACACCTTGAGGTTGTTTCCATTGTTTCACTGGAATGTTGAACCTCTTGTTCAACAAGGTGCAATTTTGAGTGACAACCAGAGTAATGAGATTCTAACATTAGAATTGTGTCTTCTCATCTAGTCTTTATCATTTTAAAAAGTTGTTCAATTTTAAATTAGTTCAACATGTGATCTAAAGGAATATAATTTGGTAGGTGTTTTGGTAGAAGTAATAATTAACACAAGAGAAGTACGATTGCATCAACGTCATAACACAATAAAGTTGCTTAACTATTCTTTAAAACCACTATGTAAGTTGGACCATGTGTATCAAATGACAAACACGTTTTGCTAAGCAAGCTTGGGGTCATAAAGGCCCAATTTAATGTGCAATTAGAACTACATCTCCCTTTTTCTAGTTGTCCATATTATGGTCAAGGGGCCTCACTTGTTAGATGTCATCTCAATCATATTAATGTTGCCACTAAATACTCATTAGGCCAATGATAGTGTATCCATGATCCACCTCCATAATACATCCTTTGAATGAATTCATTTGAGGGATAAACATTCATAAATCCTAAGGCTTTATTATTTATGTTGAAAAGAATCCACAAAACTTTGTTAGATGGTTCATATCCATGAATTTCATAGTGGAATTACCACTTGGCATTAACAAAATTTACCATGCCACCTTGAATTTGGTCATGATTATTGATCAAGCATATATTATCTAGCTAGATATTTGACACATGAATGATAACAAAAACCCAACAATCTTGATGTCCCAAGAAGATAAATAATGTCTAGAGGGGTAAATATGTCTTGAAATCCCACACATTGAATTTACGGTTTGGGTTTCTCAAACTTTTAACATTCCATGAGATAAAAATTCATGAAGAAATAAGGTCAATCTAAATTTCCTTAAAGACCAATCTATTGGCCTAGAACCAAATTTCATGCTCAAACTTGGTGTTGTTGTTATTGAAATGCTTTTTCATTTACCCAAGTGCTTTCTATGGGTCATAATTTTTGTTCTTTCCCCATTAAAAAATATAAATGCACCTTTTTCATTTGTGGTGCTTCTTATTAGCCTTTTATATTATCCTTGTATTTTTACCAATGGATTGTAGTGATTCTATGTGCTTTGTAGTGCCTCTACTACCTTGTTGTGACTTCTTGTCACCTACCCTTGCTTGATTTTGGTTCCACATGTGCTCCTAACATATTTTTTCTCATCACAAAGAAACCATTCCTCAAATGTTTACCTTATTAGACCCTTTTTGACGTATCTTCTTCTTTATAGTTGTTTCCCCAATCTTATGATGCCCTTGGGACATTGACATGTCTACCATAATTTGGCATGATTCCTTGGGCAGTTCACATATCTAGATTTGGCATGATTCAAAATTTCATATTTAGCCTTATGCCCCATCTTAGTGAGTTTTCTCATTTAAAACCTCCTCCTTAACATGAAAAATAGTTTAAATTGATCAATGGTTGTGCATAGTAATTAGTTTATCCTAATCATTGTGTTTCTCTACTTTCTTGCAATAATGATGGTATGGTATGTTTACCCTTTTTGAATGGATATTGCATGATCTTAGGTGGAACTCTCTTCTCAATGATTGCATTCTTTTGGCATGGCTATGTGGATATCTTAAATACCATTTAGTATTGGATGACTACTTGAAATATCCCTTCAAGAGCCTTAGTGTTGAATGTTATATAGATATGACTTTGTGATGTATTTATAATTGGTCATTGAGTCAATTTCTTGGTTGCATAAGTGTGTCAAGCTATTATAAGGCATTATCGGATGCAATTCTTCTTTATAAGGAGATAAAAAAACACATTGTAACTCATAGAAAAGTTACATAATGAACACAATGTGTGTAAATGGATGTCTCCATGAAATTTTTTAACTATTAAGGAGGGGTCTTGAACCTAGTTATGGATCCTCTCTTACCATAATTGTTGGTATGAATGTAACAATGGTTAAATTATTGTTGCAACATTATAATTCACTGAAAACAACTTGCAATGGTCTTATTTCCATTTCATGTGGGTAGTTGCAACATTGAGATTAGAATATAAGTATGTCCATGTGCATGAAATATTATATTTGATTTATATGAATATGTGCATTTGGTTCTCTATGGTCTACAATTCTATGCTCTTCTTCCTTGTAGATCATGACTCTATTGCCTAATGGAGTAGGCACTAGTTTTATTAGGGAACTTATAAACATAATTTAAATTAAGCCTTTATTTGTCCATGTTAAATTGGGAGTATACAAGGGGTTCTTCATGCTCTCATAATCCAATACCAAGGAACATCTTACGTGACAACAAACTAATTAGATAGTTAGAGGATCATGCCATGCTTACCTATACCTTGCACTTGTGTATGAAATATTAAGTGAAGTCACTCGTGGGATATTGTAACAATGTTACCTTTGGGTATATACGAAGCTTGTAGTTATTGACTTAACAAGAGGTTTCACATGCAACTATTTAGTCTTTGATCTAGTGACAAATCTTGGGTTTAATTGTACATTAGGTATAAGTGTATTTAGTTTAGTCTTGTTTATCATTTCTTTTAAACTGCAGGAATCATGTAGCCCCCCCTATAAACTACAGTGCACCTAGTAAACTTTTTTTATGTGACTGGTTACGTTGGTGTGACATGCCCTTTGATACCATTGGGACAGAGGAGCGTCTAGACTTTGTGACCTCTTGCCTACAACATGATGCTTTAGCCAATCAAGCTAGGCTCTTTGCTCCATCTTGTTTATCATTCTCGATAGAAGTCCCATTGAGAATAATTTTGGAAAAACCATCCCAAATTTAGTTGAGCCTAAAGATGAAGATGAGCTTACCTAATCATCATAATTGGTACATTCATGACATATTTTTTATCACAAGACTTCCCCATCACCTATGTTAACACTCCTTGGCCTTAAGTGTCGACACAAGTCTTTAGGAATTGAAGAATGACATGTCTAAGAACTAACATAACTACTGTATTGTAGAAAAGCTATTATGTATACAAGTTACCTTCGAATTTTAGGAGAAAACACTCCAACCTCATTTTTCATTTTTCAAGAACATATCCCTCTTTGTTAGCCTCCTAAGTAGGGTTGCATGCATGCCTACCTCCATCTAGTGGAGAATCAACTTGAACTACCAAATCCATAAGTTAAAAACACTTGAATAGAGTGGATTTCAAGAGTATTGATGTTTACTAACCTCTTTGAAAGTTTTAGTAGAAGGATAGGTGGGTTTTGGTTGAGTTACATATAACTACTTTATTATGTTTTTCATTAGCTCATGGTCAAGAAGATCTCATTTATGTCATAGATTTTGTGTCCAAACCATTATTGGATTGAGACCATTTTTGTGGTTTCCTATGTTACTGCAAGCTTCTTCATTCTTTCTTATATCATTAACTAGTTTGGAGGTTGGTTTAGGCTTGTGCATAACTAAGGGGAAATCTCTAATTTTATGATTAAAGGATTGAAACTAAAAATAGGTGTTAGGAAAATTGATATACAAAATATTTTACACATGGAACATGTCATCAATATGTATATCAAGAGTTTCCTTTAGGTCTCAAGAGAGATCTAATTCCATGCAGACTTGACATTACAATTTAGACTAATAAAAACATCTAAATAAACATAAACCACATTCCCAAGGGAGTACATAATGATGATAATGAATGACTAACAATGCAAAGTCATAATTCATAAAGCTTTTGGTAAAAGAATGTGAATAGATTTTTTACAAGTTTGTGTTGTGGATATTAGACATGCCAAACCCACCAAGTGAAATGTATGTCAAATGAGTTTATCATTTTTTAAATATTGGTTAAAACAAAGACATTGTCTTTGTTAAAGTGGAAAATGGGAACACTATTGTTATTATGAACAATCTTGACTATGTCAAAAAATTCTTAACCACCTAAATATAGTGGAAACTATAAGATCCCATCCCAAAATCTAATTTATAAAATCTTTAAGCAAGTGAGGAATGCTATTCGCAATCCCTTTTTTTTTATTACACCCAAAAGCATCCCATGCCCAATAAAGAAATCACACCATGCATCTACATTGTGCCAAAAATTCAAAAGTCTAATATTCCTTTGAGGCCTATTGTTAACACCATAAATTCCTCTAATTATATATTGTAGCATAGAAAATTGTACTCCCTTATAGGTGATAGTATAATTTCATGCTTAGTTTGGACCTATGTTAGTGACCTTTGCATTTATGCATTTTTAACATCCCCTAACTAGGTCCTAATCTCCTAAATTATGCATTCCAAAGCCTATTTTATCAATTTCTGACAAAATTGCAAGCATTGAATAAATGCAACTGTAGACACATAAAATGTATTGATTGACGCTACACACTTGATCCTGATTACTAACACCGCTTCATCCTAAATCATCCCTTTGTCTAACCATTTAATCAAATAACCCTTATTTGATTAAATTCATCAATTTTCCTCTCTTAATTAAATAATCATTTAACTGATTAAGTCATTATTTCTCGTTAATTAAATAAATCATTTTATTTGATTGTTTTTTAATCTCTATTTTGATTAAATAATTCACTTTATTTAATTAAATCTCTAAAGTCATCTTATTAAATAAAATAAATTAAACCTTGTTTGATTTAATCTAACATCATCCCCTCTAGTTAAATAAATCAAAATCTTTATTTAACTAAGTCTAAATCATTTTCCTCCCAACTTTAATTCATTAAATCCTAAAATCTAAGTCAAAATTGTCAAAACACCTAACATCATCTTAATTAATCAAATCCTGATTAAAGCTAACTCTAATCCATGTCCCATCCTTTAGCTTTTGCCACTTGCACATGAAAATACATTTAATTAATTTATTAAATACCTATTTTCTCTCAACTTGGCATCTTTAGGGGAATATTCCTTCAAGTTTGAAAAATCCTTCCAAGTGGATTTGTCCTTCCAACAAGACATTCATTCTCTCTTACATGTCCTTGTGCATTGAGCCAAGTGGCATTTAATTCATTTTCATCCCCCTCAAACATATCATTTCACTATTTTCAAATTCCACCTAATTGCATTTATGGGCACATTCATCAAAATGTGCACATCCTTTTCCCATTCACATCTTGGCAAGTGGCACTTGCCCATTGGATGTTGAATGATCCCACATTGCTTCATTTTGAGCATTCCTCCATCTTGTCTTTCTATAAATAAGAGGCTTCTCTCCTCATTTTGATCATCCACAATTTGAGCAAGTCTACTATACTCAATTTCATCCTCAAGTGTATCTATTTTCATCAATTTTATCAAGGTCTTAGCTAGGTTATGCATATTTTTCATCATGGAGTTCAATTGAATCAACCATCAAGTGGATCAACCTTCATCAAATCATCACAAGATTGCATAGGAGTTGGGAAAGGGCCAATTTCCACATCAAATTAGCACCAACTCCCCCATGGGATTGAGTGTTTGCATCTTAAAATATGATTTCATTGCTTTCTTGGTTCATCTTCTTCATTTTCTTTCCTATTTGAGCTTTGGAAATGAATTTCATGGGGAATCTTGATTCTCACTTGCATTTGATCTAATAATGTGTTTGTTTCTTATGTTTGTGCAGGTCTAGGACTGGGGTTCCACAACAACCAATTGTTATTTTGCTCTCAACACTCACTATCCAAGAAATTTGGGCTAGGACCAATATGCCTAAGGGCGTATGGGTCCCCCTTTTTAGCCAATACCCAACTTTTAATGTGTTCTGGGTGACATTTTAACATTAAAAATTCAAATTTCAAATGTTGGCTTTTGAGATCTAATTGTTGGGAAATTAGAGAAATGTCTATAAATACTGTCTTTTCATCATTTCAAACTAGAAAGCAATAAGAGAAGAAAGGAGAAGCAAGAGACCATTCTGCCACATTTGAATTTGTAGGTTTTTTTTCAAATTTCAAAAAAAAAATTAATACTTTTTTGAGGGGAGGTATGTAGGTACTTGCCCCCTATGTGTAGGTGTACAAGGTATTGTCGCTGCCAATGGTAGCGATGGCCTTGGGCCCCGCACAGGGATGGGTGGGTCCCTCTGCCCCCTTTTTAATTTTTTTTTAATATCTTTTTTTTAAATACAGTTTATATATATATATATATATTTTTTCTTTAAAACACAAAAAAGGATATATTATTTTTATATGTTTTTAAAAAAATATATATAAAGGTTTTTTTTTGTCTTTTTTTACTTTTAAAATAAATAAAAAGGTAGTTTATTTGCAATTTATTTTTTGCAAAATAAAATCCACATGCATCTAGTTGGAGGATTTTTTTTCCAAACTATTAAAATTGGCAGACCTCCACATTTGGGGGTATTTTGGCTAACTTTGGCGGAGGAGTTCTTTTTTTCCCTACTTAGCCCCTCTTCGTTGGGCTTTTCACTTTTGCACCCTACATTCTAGAGACCATATCTTGGCCATTCGGTGGGCTTTTTCAGTGCAATTATTTTTGAAACAGGGTAGAATTTCAAGCTCTTCGTGGTGGTGCAGGTGTTTTGCAGATTGAGATTCTAGTTTTTTCCATAATTTTATTTTCTCAATGCTGTTGTTGTTCATTTCTTGTTTTGGAGACTTCGACGAACCGTATTTTCTGCATTCAGACACATTTTTGGGTGCCATTATTTTTGAAAGTGCATTTTTTTTCATGTACTTCGTCATGGTGCTTCCAGTTTCCTCTTCTTCTATAAGAGAATTGTATTTTCAGCATGTAGTCCTTTTTTGGACATTATGGGCTCCCATTGTATGCACTTGTTATTATGTAAATGTACTGAAATAAAGTTCCTCTATATGTCACATGATTCTTGGGATCTTACACATCACTTTGTGTCTTATTTTACTCACACCATGTTATAAAGTGCCATGGGGGGGTTTGATGTTTTTCCTTTGTTTGCAATCATACCTTTGTCAAGTGAGTGTCCCTTCCATGACAACAACCTCATGCATGCATGCCTTTTGTTTGCACACCCTTTATATGTGTTGGTACTTTCATGTTTTCACATTCAAATGTTCCTGATTCTTCTTCATGCACTTCTTTCTCGCATTCAGTTTCAGTGTACCTTTCATGTCTCTCCCTTTTCAACATTATGGAGGGGTTTGTACTATTGGTGCTAATTCTTCCTTGGTTTTGCGTTGGAGTGAGCTATGTATATAGTATTTGTTCCTATGTACTTTCAAATGCATCATACATTAGTGGCTAGTTACTTGCATTTTGGTGAGATGGATCACTTACCATATGGACACTCTTGCATTCCTATTTTCAAGGGCAACCTTCCATGTTCACATGATCAATTCTTCAGACTATTTGGTACCTGTATTGTCAAATTGCATCTTGCATGTTGAGTAGTGTCGTTGGCATCACTTATGTAGATTCATGTACCACCTGTATCTTCAACTTCCAGATGTTTGCCTTTGTTTTCCATTTGATTCAAGTAGTGTCGTTGGGGGCACTCATGCAGTATAGTCTCCTTGGATCTTGACATTTGTATCTTCGATTTCTAGATTTTTTTCCTTCGTTTGACATCTGATTCGAGTAGTGTCATTAGGGCACTCATAGATTCTTGTCTTCTTGATCCTGATCATCATTTGTTTCAGCGGAGGTTCTTGTTTCGACATTACAACAGTCATAGTTTAATAGTGTTTGTAGCTTCTTCATGCTTCAATGGTGTTCTTTTTTGTTCATACTTTGTTCCTATATTTTGGGACAAGATTGTCTTCAGTCCTTCACTTGGCTTTCATCTCTTTTTAGAGTGGAATTTTTCGCATGAGGCTTTCTTTGTTTCTCCACATTATAGAGATCTTTTTTCTTGTACATGGGTACCTTACTAGGCCTTGTTTGCCAAGACCCATCATGCATTCTCTTTTTAGGGTTTTTAGCTACTCCCTAAGTTAATCTTAAGGGGGGGTGTTAGAGTTATCATGCATTAGGTAATAATTAATTACTCTTTAATTGATTATTAGTCTAATTTATTCTCATGCACTTAAGCTAAACTTAGGAGTGTTTTATGCTTTTATTAGTTGAGCTAATATTATATCATTCTATCTCATCTCATGTGATGTTGACACTTGTCATGATCTGATCCATTTCTCATATAGGGTTTTGCTCTTATAAGCACTCAACCCTCATTGTAATTATCTTGAGATTTCATATATTTTTTAGAGTCTCTTGCTTCTGTAGCTTTTTCTTGTTGAGAAATTTTGCATATATTGTTTGCAGATCTCTTGTATGGAAGGTGTATGTTTGTTGTTTGATCCTGTGGCTCATGGTTTTGTGCTAGTTTCACAATTCTAACATTTTCAAGTCCATTTACAAATTTTGATCAAGTCTTATGTCATGATTGAAGGTTGATGCCAATAGGAGAGCATGATGGATTCTAGGTTTGGGAGATGCATTTGGCCATTTCCTTCAACCTAATGACTCATTTCCTAGTGTTCTCATCTTCAAGCTTCATCATATTTGCAACTTAAAGCAAGGTATCATTGTATTTCAGATTTACTTAAGGTGTTTGACTTCTCCCTAATTGGATCTTGTCATTTTCATATAAGAATCTCTCTCTAATACACTTGAGTGGGGTTTCTTTGCATTTAGCTCTTAACAACCTTAGACACACTTGAGGTTAGGGCTTACACACTGTATATCATCATATCTTTGGCTATTTTTGAAGGTTTCAATACCAAAACAGGGGTTTGACTGAGGAAAATCCCCATATAGCTACCAAAATCATATTTTTTTGTAGATTTATTATAGGTACAAATCCGAAGATGGAAGGTGTGCAAGGCAAAAAATAGAGAGAAGTCAAAGAGCTAGAAGATCAAGTTTTAAAGTTGTGGCAAGGATTACAAAGACCCCATATACCCCCAGGCGTCTGAGTCCTCCTCTGTATGCAAGATCCAAATTTTTATGAGAGGTGCACAATCTTTAGTACTCCTTAGAATTGCCTATAGTCTTTAGTTTCAGTCTGTGTGTTTCCAGAGTATTACATTTATCATATTAGGTCATATTGTTCAATTAGGTTAATCATTCAAAATCATTCCAATCCATTTTCCAAGGCCCCAAGAATGCAGGTCTAGGCTTGATTGACTCACCTTTATGGTTGAAAGTTAATCTATTTGTCTTGTTGGTTTGCATTCTAATGTACCTTTGAAAAGGAAGAGATTCATCCTAGGTTTTATGCACTAAATTTAGGGTTCCATTTTTCACATGTTACATATATTTATTATTTATTTGGCCAAATTAATTGCCCCTCTAGCCATAAAGTCTTCTTCCTTCATCCAAGTACCCAATTTGTTGATTTTGTAAAAGATTAAAAAAATGATAATATTGACATTTTGGTAAGTTTTGATGTGGTGCCCCTCTTTACCAAAGTCTATTTATAGCATTCCATTATCTTAGTTAGGTATAAGGCTAATGAATAAATTGTGCCCCTACTTGATTTGTGCTTAAAGTCCATGTTCTTCACCTTCCACTTGACGTAGTATATGAGAAATTTTATAGGTAGACATAGGATGGCCCATTCAATGAAGAATTTTGAAGAGTTTTTTAATGAACTCATTCACCCTTAAATAAAAATGGTGGAAGCACTATGTGGGTGCCACCAACATATGCAGGGCCCCCATGGTCATGATCATCTTGAAATTTTTTTGCTTTCATCTTAAGAGCATTGCCCCACACCTCAAGCTTACAAGAGAACTTGAAATCAATAATCAACTCCCCTTATTTGACATCTTCTCATCAAGAAAGGAGATGGTTCCCTTGGTTGCTACATATTTAGGAAATCCACCCACACTGACCTGTACTTTCATGCTTCCTTGCACCACCACTTTGCCCAAAAGTTAGTTTTCTTAAAGACTCTACTCACCAAGGTCCTCCACTTTTGTGATGAAGAATTCAGTAACCAAGATCTTTCCCACCTTATCAAGGTTTTCAAACTTAATGAGTATTGCAACAAGCACACCTTGAAATTTTTTTGGCAAGCCCAAACATGCCTAAGCTCTAAAGAAAAAAATAAGATTCTAGTGTTGTCTATGTTGCCACCCTCCTCTAGCACCAAGAATCACATTTGAATAGAGAATGCACATGTCATGGATAAAGAAAATATCTTCTTTAAGAGAAAGCTCAAAGAAGCCATTTTTATTAGAAATTACCCCATCAACCTAAATTGAGATGATGGGTGGAACCTAGGCCACTTCCAAAATCCTTTATTAAACTCCCTTCAAGCTTACTCCCCATCCCTCTAATATATCTTTGCCTTCCCCATCTTCTCTCCCCTAAATTTTTCTTTGCTAGTCTTCCCCTCTTTTGTCATTCCTTATCCTTCCCCTACCCTATGTTTTCTTCTCCTCACCTCTTCTTGTGCCCCCCACCCCTCACTCTTGGGATATCCCTTATCCTTGTGTCCCTTTCATCCTCCCTTGCACCCTCCCTTACTCTTCATCTTCTCCACCATCTCTCCTCTCTTACCCTTTCCCTCCCTTGTCCTTGATCCTTCTTTTGATTGTTTTGATCAACTACCAACTCTTTTTATTCTCGCTAAATTATTTCTACATCGTTCTTCTTCTTATAGGTTTGGCTTTTTCTCATTTTTTCTCACATTTTTTTAATATATTTTTGCTATAATTCTCTAATTTATTTTTAATTACTTTTCCTTAATATTTTTCTATTAATTTCTTTAACATTTTTATTCTTGTCATCATTTTAAATTTTCTTTATAATTAGGTGTTTTACTTAAGTTTATTCATTTTATTATTTTGCTATTGTATCTCTTTTCTTTTCTCATTATATTTAATTGTTTACAATTGTAATTTTTGATCTTTATTTTTCTCAATAATTTTATGCTATTAATATAATAATTTCAATTTATTTTTTATTTTTTATCATTATGAAATTTTCCTTAAATCATCATATTTTATTATTTGCTATTTTATTTTAATCTTTTTTCTTTTTTAGCTTTTTTCTTGTCTAATTTTTTCTTGTTAAGTAGTTGTCTCTATGCATCTTTTCATAATCATTTTCTTGAAATTTTTTTCTACGTGTTCGCATTTTTCTTTGACCCTAGATCAATATTTAGAAACCTTGTACTCTGTATAAATCTATTTTCTCTCTTTTTAAGGAATTTTCTTTGCAATTTTATTTCATTTTCATCCTCTTCCAAGTGATGCATCACATATTGTGATCTTAAATGCTAATTTTTATGATGCAAAATAACTATACATAGTTGTCTAGAAGAATATTTACAATTTATTTCATGAATTGTAAAATATCATATTTTCAAACCAAAGGTAACTCCTTAAACTTGATCCACACAAGAACTTTAAGAGCTTGTTAGTTAGACACATCAAAATCTATTGTCTAGGGAAAAAAAACTAACAAAGAATTGTGAATATAACAAAGACCATGGTGGAGGATTATGTTTGCAAAGTGAAAGAAGAATAAGTCTTTGGCTAAGTTTCAGGTGGCATCTAACTTAACCCCATGCAAAATCTATGTAGAATCAACATAATTGCAAAATATGCTTTTAGATGGTATGCAACTTACAAAAAGTCAATGAAAGTAAATTGCTCTAGCCATTTACAAACATTTTCAACTTCAAGAATTAGAAGAATAACATCTATAAGATTAGCATAATCTATATCTTGTGAAACACCTTTGAAACAAACATGTTAGATTGTTTCTTCAAAATACTATTGTTTGCTTGAATCCCTACTATGAAAAGTTTTGAATGCCATTAAAAAAGCCTATCATTCTAGAGACAAGAAATCTTAAACACTTTTGCACTAAATATGAGCAAGATTAAGAATCTTACTACAATATTACTTAGTGACATGACAAAATTTAAAAAAAAAACCATACATTTAATTAAAAAAAAAAATTGGATGTACATAATTTCCCATTACAATTATATAATTTAATGTTTTTTTATTAGTAGAGTCGATGATTTAAAATTGACCCCTAACCACCACTTGAAAAAACTAAGCTTCAATAGGAATCCATTTATGGGGGTGAAACTTCTTATGATGCCCCTCATACCTTTTATATTAGAGATTAGTACCAATACATTTCAAGTAAATCACAAACCTTAAAAACATCAATTAGACTAGTACGGTAAAACAAAATTCTGTCCGGTAAAATTAAATTTAAAACGAAAGAAACTTTAAATATTATTAGTTTGGCGCATTTCTGTGTCTCTTGCAGTTCTCAAGTTTTTTCGAGGGTTTGAATTTACACCTGAATCTGTTTCTGAGGTACTAGTTCGAGTTCGTCCACGAGATCGTCCACTGTACAGCTTGGTTCATTCTAAATTTCAGTATGGATCCAGACTCTTTTCGTTCCACCTTCTCAGATCTAGCATTGGGAAATGCTATGGCAGCTGCAGCTAGGGATTATCAGAAGGCATTCTCTATATTCCAGTTTTCTTTCTGCATAGTCAATTATTCATATGGTTTAAGGTCAAAACAGTTAAATGTTTAAGCATTTCTTTCTGTACCTTGTTTATGTTAACGGAGGCTTATTCTCAATATCATGCGATTCCTTTAAAGCAACAACTTTAGCGAATTAATGAGCTTTGGAAAGGAAGAGTAGGATTTGTTTAGAAATTATACAAATATTAAGCATGTCAAACCTGCAGGAATGTGCCCTGCAGTTATGTGGCAGTATTATTCTGTTTTGAGCGTCATTTAATGTTTGTTATGGTAATTGCACTCTCCAGTGTTCAAAAGAGGTTAATGCATCCAAAAATGTTTTTAAAAAGAGAGAAAAAGACAAAATAGTAGGGCTTTACGAACCTAGAAGCCTGTTTTAAACCACTGGCTTTAGTTGTAACATTTGTGTATTTATTGCAAAAATTCAAATTGAGAAAATGCACAATCGTTTTCTTTTGCTAATTGTTAAAAGAGTTATGTTTCTCGGAGATCTGCTATGCTCTGGTTTATCTGATTTGGAAGCAATGCAAGCGTGTTACAAGCATGACTGTGACCTGGTACGTAAGTGGTTCACATCAAATACAAAGAATACAATGTTAAACTAGTAATGGAATTAGCATGCTAGTATAGCATACCTCTATTGCCCTGTAAGAGGCTCGCTGTACAAATGCCTCTTGTAATTTGTCAGCACATTAGCCCAATTTTATTGCTAAAAATAATGCGGAGACAGCCTCCCGTAATTTGTTAGCAAATTGGTACTAGTTTTTCGTTAAGCATAATGCTGAGAAATCCTGATATGCAGACCTCTTGCAGCTCATTTGTGCCTATTGGGAAAAATGCTTCAAGTGGTATAAATGCGAATCCAGATTATTTCCCTTGCAGGATTCAGACATTTGCACCATAAACAATAATTTATCACCTTAATCTTGTTGAGGCAAATCTGAAAATGCTTTACTTTGTTTTGAATCCTTGGACTTGACTTTTGTTTTTAGTTAATACTTGTTGGGGGAAGACTATCCTATTGTTCTATTTATTGGGGGAAGACCATCCTACCGTTCTATTTTCAGGGGGGAGATTAATAACTTTGTTTCTGTTCAAATGCATTGACAAGCTTGGTTTGTGACACTTGCCTTTGGTGTTCATTTTAGGAACTGGTGGCTCAAGGAAAGACACAAGCTTCCAGTACTTCTTATGGAGAAGTTGATCTGGATGAATTGATGGATGTAAGTTTGTAACCATTGAAGTTAATAAATTAGGCTGAAATATCATTGATTGATTTGAGGCTTAGGTTTTTCATAACGGGTTGGTACATTTTTAGGATCCAGAACTTGAAAAGTTACATGCAGACAGAATTGCGGCTCTTAAGGTGAGTACTGATTTTGGCCTTTTGGGTGAAACGTGATCGTTTTGTTTGCATTTGCTTTTCACATTCATTATATATTCCTTTTTAATTAACTGATTAACTGCATTATTAAACCATTTTTCCCATGTTAGAGTTATCTGTTGATTACTTGGAATTCCTGTTACTGCCTTTGAAGCATTTACCCAACAATGTAATGTGAACATTGATCATGATCATCTAGATGCTATTCAAACTATGAGAACTTGTGGTTTATGGAATGCAAAGAATATGAACATGCAATAAGCGCAACATCGGGTTTAATAATTTTAAGGAAGAATTTCTGCTTGCTTTTGCTACCTATTTTTCTTCTAGCTGTTTGAGTGTGAACTGTGATTATTGTTTGGCAGAAAGAAGCTGAGAAAAGACAAGCATTAGAGAGAAAAGGCCATGGGGAGTACAGGGAGGTGGGTCCTACGGGAAGTGTTTTACATTATATGAGAATTGTAGTTTTCCAGGCTTGAAATTGATTGAAAGATGATATTCGCTCATGTCCACAGCTATAACTCTGTCTATACTGGGTAGAAGATCACATAATAGAGATAAAAGTTAATCTCATTGAAAGATGAAAGTAAATAAGTGTGCAATCTTTATGTCTCTGATCTCCACAAGTTAATAAATATCTTTTTACAGGAAGGGAATCACAAAATAGAGATATAAGCTATTGAGACAATATCATTGATTCCCACAGATATAACTTTTCTTTCCCAGAGTCGGGAATGATAGAAATAGAATTTCAAAATATTATAATAGTGTTCTAATGTTTAACAGGTGACAGAAGGTGATTTTCTGGGTGAAGTTACAGGAAGCAAAAAAGTTATTTGTCATTTTCATCATCGGGAATTTGTGCGCTGCAAGTATGCTTTCTTACTGGACCTTGGGAATATTTGAACTTTGATTACAAATGATTCTAGTATCAATTACAAGTTTTTAATTGCATGGAAACAAACCAGGGCCATTCAATTTTATAGGCTATGCCCATGGAATATTCTTAATAGAAATTGTGACATGAAATCAAATTTCAAACACTCTCAAGCAATTTAGAGCAATGATATGCAATACGCCATTAGTATTCTCGAAGTTCTCTGTTTTACATTTTACCAATATGGCAGCAACACTTGAACTCTTAAGTTCTACTTCCAAGAAGTTTCTTCACTTTGCTGTGTCTATAATTCAATTTTCCTCTTGTCTTTCCAATACTATTTTTCTATTTTTATTCCGTCTTTGGATAGATAGGTACCACATGTGTGCAGTGAGGTTACTTAGAGCGTATATATGTTAAATATTCTTCATCTATTTATATGTATGAGATTTGTTTTAGAACATACCAACCTGATGAACACACAAAAGTTCTTTTATACGGTGAGCCACTATGGCTTGTGTAGAAAGGTTAAAAGTTGAAGTTTTTTAATATTGAAAAAGGTGATTAAAATTGTTAGTTATAAATAGAATGTCATGCCCCGCCATGTACAGATCATAGTACTAAATTATAAAAAAACCTAGGCGTTGAAATAAAAATAAATAAATAAAATAGATAATAATAACAATTTCCATGCAAAGGGCTGACCAAGATTAAAAGGATTTAATTATCAGCGATTGAATGAAGGAGGCTGACTTAGAATAATGGAAATTATATTGGCAGTGATTATTTAAAAAGGGGGGGTCGACTGAGATTAGTTAAGGCAGTGCTCAGATTTGAAAAGGTGCAACTCTTGCCAAGGGCAAATGAAGAGGTATGACTCTCTCCAAATGGAAGATATAAAAATGAAAATCCTTTGACAAATCTTCTATGGTAGCTGCAGAGTCCTAGAAATCTTCTATAGTAGAGGATGGCCAGCCTTCAAGGTGGACTGAGGGATGGAAGGGTGGCCCACCTTCCATGCTCTTGCAATACAAGAACGATCAGTCTTGAGATTGCCATTTTGCAAGCATTTCCAATGAATTCACAATGTGATTTGCTATAAGGAATATGCTCTGATGTGTTGATTCAAATATTAATGATGCTAGGAATTATTGATCTGAATATTATGATGTTTTAGCTATGATTTATTGATCTAAATATTATAATGTTCTATGTTTGGATTTGAATATTATCATACTTTCTTGTTACCTAATGTTACTAATATCAGTTCTTAGTGAATAATATGCAGGCCTAAATTTAGGAATTTCTCAAATAGGTAAATTACAATTGGTATCAAAGCTTTGATCCTGCCAGCCCGAGGATCAAAAAGAAAATTGGTATATGCAATTGAGCCAAAGAGCTCAAAGAGCCTTAGAAAGAGAAAGAGGAAACTAGAGGTTAGTAACAACCCGACTAAAGGTAATAAAATGCGTGAACATGAGGTCAATCTAGGAAATGAATTGAGGGCTTTTATGGAACAACAAGAGAAGACAACACAATTGCTTCTCCAAACACTTAAAAAATGAACAATTCAATCAATACCCTTAGACCCCACCCAACCAATGGAAGATATGTATATTCCAACTATTTTGAAAATAATAATAGCACTCCATTAAGATCATCACCTAGATTAATAAGGGCTGCCTTCTTACCTAGAGAAGAATAGCCGAGGGAAGAAGAAGAAGCCAACATAGGGGCAAATGACCTTGACGAATTTGTAGAAGCATATTCAAGAATTGACCTTGACCATAGGAGACATATTCCATTTAAAGAATATTGTGATGCAAGAACAGGAAACACCTCTAGAAGAGAAAGAAAGCAGCCCAACAAAGATTTACGACAAAGAGTGAGTAAAATGACTCTTCCCAATTTTGATGGATCAAGGAAAGTCATTGCATGGGCACGGATCCAAAAACTAGACACATACTTTTCCCTTAGCCCTATGATTGAAGAGCATGCTATTAAATTTTCCATTCTACACTTAGAGAGGATTGCACATGATTGATGGCACCATGGAATTGCCACACAAGGGCATCAAAATGTGGCAACATATGACAAGTTTACAAAAAAACTTATAGATTGATTTGACCAAAAGCATCTCGAAAGGCATTTCAAAGAGTTGACACAATTAAAGCAACAAGGTTCAGTGGAGGATTATGTGGCAAAATTTCAAAGAATTTCATTCATGGTGCCTAGTGTTATTGAGAGGAGGCTCACATACCTATTTATTGAGGGATTAACAGAGTCAATTCATGGCTTGGTGGGTGCTCTTGACCCTACATCACTACAAGATGCAATCCAAAAGGCATTAAGGTTAGAAGTTACAACAACTAAAGATGAGACCTACTCCAAAAATACACCATTGGGGTTGCATAAGAAACTCCCTTACAAGAGAAATTGGCAACCAAAGACATTGCCTCCTCAATTCAACACCACGAGGGAATCTAGGAGTGGTCTTCTTTAGAAAGGTTTGTGTTTTGCTTCTAAGGAAAAATGGGAACCAGGCCATCGATGTTCAAAAAGGGGACAAGTCCACAATATACAAGCAATGACGGATGAGGAAATGGACAGAGAAGAATTTGAACTGAAAGAAAGAAGATTAAAGAAGATAATGAAGAATATTCCAGTGGTACATTGGCCACACTTTTAGGAGTACCAAAGTATCACCCCTTTAGTATGAAAGGTGACTTTTTCAGTGGATAGTGGTGCTACACATAATTTTATTGATGAGGGATTAGTAAAGCGAATGAAGTTAGAAGCTGAAAATTTTGAAGGCTTCAAGGTAGTCATGGCGGGTGGGTTCACTACTCCTTGCTCACAAATGATTCATCAACTAAGCATCACCTTGGGGAGACATAAATTAAGTGAAGATTTCGATGTAGTGAATATGGGAGATACGGATGTAATTTTGGGCATCCAATGGTTACATTCCTTAGGAAGATATTATCAAGACTTTCAAAAGATGGAACTTTGTTTCCAACACAATGGCCGAGAATTAATTCTCCAAGGCCTATTAGACGGGTCTACAAGGGTGGTATCATCAAAAAGGATGGAAAGAGTTTTTAGGCATGGGAAAGTAGAGTGGGCAACACAATGCATGATTCTTGATAGATCTTCATCTAAAAGAGGTAAGACTATAAATGTTGATATTCAATCTATACTAGACAAGCATGAGAAAGTTTTTAGCGATATTCCATCAGGACTATCTCCTAAGAGGGGTTTTGTGTTGATGTTTAGCAGCTTCGGGCTCAATCCTTCCAGCCCTGATCGAATAAAGTGAACAATTAAATTGTAGCCTTTTGGCTATTTAATTGTTAAGATTGATCTTCATGGATGGTTACATCATTTATTAATGATGATTAATATTTATTTAATGAAGAGACACGATTTCTCATGAGATCAATATGTATGTGAAAGGGCGCTTCACTTGGGAATATTTAATATTTAATTATTTGAGGCCGACTTCTCTCACTCACCACCTTTTATGGAGACACCATTTCATTGAAGCCGACATCTTATCTTGAAGAGATGCGTCCTCTCTCTTCATCATGTATATAATAGAGATGAGTTTTGTTCATTTGGCATTCAACACATTCCTTCATTCATTCATAAGTGCGAGTTCTCAAGAAAGGTGCGATTGGTCAAAGAGAAGATCAAAGCTTATAGAAGGCTGATATATTATCATCAAAGAGTTGTATTATTCTCTAGAGAAGTGCAGATCGAGTTTCTGTAGAAGGCTGTGATTACAATCATCTAGATTGCATATTGTTTATCCTTCATCAAGTGCGAGTTCTTCAAGGCAGTTCGATATCCATTGAGACTGAATTTTGTATTAGCGAATTGTTATCTTGAGTTGGCTGTGTTGGTTGTGTTGCATCATTCATTGGTGGTTATATTTGGCCTTCATATTGGCCTATTGTAAAAGGAGACCTTCTTTGTTGAGATTCAATATATATGTGATATATTGTTGCTGGGTTTTTCTCCCTCAAGAGGAGGGTTTTCCCAGGGTATCTGCTGTGTTATTGTGTCTGATTTGAAATAATTTTCTGTGCATTTTATCTGATCACTAAATTTAACATTTTGAACATACCATTGAACTAGAAGAAGGGACAAAACCTGTCATCACCACCTTATTGCCACCCTAGGAAATATAAGGAAGAAATTGAGAAAACCATTAGGGAGCTACTTGAAATGGGGGATATACAACCTAGTTCTAGCACTTTTGCTTCTTTCGTAGTGTTCGTAAAGAAAAAAGATGGCACTATGAGGATGTGTGTAGATTATAGAGCTCTTAATAAAAAAATATCAAAAACCAATATCCTATCCCTAGGGTAGATGAGTCAATAAATGAACTTCATGGGGCGATATACTTCTCCAAAATAGATTTATGTCCCAAGTATCATCAAATAAGAATGAGGAAAGAAGAAGTTCCTAAAACAACCTTTAGGTGTCACTTTGGGCATTTTAAATTCTTAGTCTTACCATTTGGATTAACAATGCCCCTACAACATTTCAATCTTGCATGAACCACATATTCCACAAGTAATTAAGGAAGTTCCTCTTGATGTTCTTTGACGATATATTAATTTATAATAAAACTTGGGAAGATCACTTGAGACATATTGATGAAGTCTTGGGAATACTTGAACAACAATCGTTATTTGCTAAAGCATCCAAATGTGAATTTGAGACAGATGAAATTTTGTATTCAGGGCACGATATCAATGCCCAAGGAGTTAGTGTGGACAAAGAAAAGATCAAGGCAATAAGAGATTGGCCACAACCAAGGACTTTAACTCATTTAAGGGGATTTCTAGGATTCTGCAGCTACTATAGAATATTTGTCAAAGGATTTTCAAGGCTGATTGCCTGCTTGACAAATTTGACTAAGAAAAGAGCTTTTGCTTTTGGAAAACTCAAAGAAATAACGAGTTCTTGTCCAGTGTTAGCCATTCCCGACTTCTCTCTTCCATTTGAGATAGAATGTGATGCTTTTGGGGAAGGGGTTGGAGCAATACTTGTGCAAAATAAACACCCCATAGCCTTTGAGAGTTGAAAGCTTAAAGAAATGGAGAAAAAATACTCTATCTATGACAAAGAAATGCTAGCGATTATGCATGCCTTAGCCAAGTTTAGACAATACTTGGTCTGTGGAAGATTTGTTGTCAAACCCGACCATAACAACCTAAGATTCTTTTTGAACCAAAAAGATCTCAACGATAGGCAACAAAAGTGGGTTAGCAAATTGCAAGCCTATGACTTTGATATTGAATACATGAAGGGAATGAATAATGTTGTTGCTGATGCTCTATTGCGAAGATCTCACCTATATTCTATGACAAACATCTTGATAGATTGGAAGACTTCCATACTTGCAAAATATGCCAAAGATGCAATGGGAAATGACATATTGGAAGGAAAATTACAAAATGACAGTTACAAGGTGATGGAGGAACTCATTCTCTACAAAGATAGGATATATTTTATTCCAAGATCAGAAATAGAAAAAATTATGAGAGCTTACCGTGATACTCGATTAGCTAGACATCAAAGTTGCTATAAGACGTACAAGCAAGTTAAGGAGAGGTTTTCTTGGAAAGGGCTCAAGGGGGACATTTTGAAACATATCAGGGAATTTATGGTATGTCAAAGAAACAAGGTGGAACAAAGATCTTTGGTAGGCTTGTTACAACCTTTCTCCATACCAAATAAAAAATGGGAGAGTATTTCAATGGATTTGATTACAAGACTTCCAAAGGTGCAAAGGAAAGATTGTATATTTGTGGTGGTGAATCAATTAACCAAGTATGCTCATTTTCATGCAATATCTTCGGAATGTAGAGAACCATAGGTAGCTGATCTCTTCTTTAGAGAAATCTTCAAATTACATGGGCTACCTATGAACATTGTTAGTGATAGAGATAGCAGATCCCTTGGTTTATTTTGGCAAGAACTCTTCAAGTTGGCGGGAATCGAACTTACCCCAAGCACTAGCTACCACTCGCAAATAGACAGGGAAATGAAAATTGTAAACAAATGGCTTGAAGGATATTTGTGAAATTATGTCATATGGCAACACACCACATGGATCAAATGGCTACATCTTGAAGAATATTGTTACAATACCACTCACCATATGTCAATAGGGACAAGTCCTTTCAAGGCATTATATGGGTATGAGGTAATATCATTTGGAGATCTAATTCTTACCAAAAGCAGAGTCCCAAGAGTAAGAGTGTTAGTGCAACAAAGTGCTGATATTTTAAATACCCTTGAAGACAATTTGCATCATGCACAAAATCAACAAAAGACGTATGTTGATCATCGAAGATTTGAGAGAACAATTGAAGTGAGAGACTTAGTCTTCCTAAGATTGCAACCCTATTAACAATCTTTTATAAAAGGAAGTGTAGCTGAGAAACTCAAGCCAATAATCTATGGGCCCTATAAGATTATCAAAAGGATCGGCGAGGTTGCCTATGAATTGGAGTACCAGCCAACAGTTGAATTCATAATGTTTTCCACGTATCTTGCCTCAAGAAGGTGCTAGGTTAGCATGTTACACCATGTTTGGAGTTACCCCCACTTGATGATGAGAGAAAATTAATTTTGGAACTTGAGGCCATCCTTGACATGAGAGAAAAGAAATTAAGGAAACAAATTATTCCAGAATATTTGGTCAAATGGAAGAACCTGCCTATGGAGGGAGCAAATTTTTTTGATCATCCCAATCTAAAATTTCTTGTGGACAAGCAATCTTGGGGATAGCGGTTTTTCATGCCCCTGCCATGTATAGATCAAGCAATCTTGGGAAGAGCGGATTGTCATGACCTTGCCATGTGTAGATTGTAGCACTAAATTATAAAAAATCCTAGGCGTTGATTTAAAAATAAATAAATAAAATAGATAATAATAATAGCATTTTCCATGCAAAGGGCTGACTAAGATTTAAAGGATTTATTTATTTGCGATTGAATGAAGGAGGCTGACTTAGAATAAAGGAAATTAAATTGGCAGCAATTATTTAAAAAGGGGGGCCAATTGAGATTAGTTAAGGCAACACTCAGCTTTGAAAAGGTGCAACTCTTGCCAAGGGTAATGGGTTTTATGAAGAGGTATGACTCCCTCCAAATGGAAGACATAAAAAGGGAGACATTTTATTTGTGAAAGGGGAAGAAAATCAACAAGTTGGAAAAAGGAAAAATAAGAATAAGATATAAATACATCTCTTTGGAATAGAGATTGAGAACAACCATTGATAATGTGAAATAAAATTGGTGGCAGCCATTTAAGAGTAAATTTATCATTTCTTCAAGAGGTATTTATTTAGAAATATTTTAGCCATTTCCTTGAGGAATCATATCTTGAATTTGTGAAGTGTCTTGCAAATAGGAAGGATGGCCAGCCTTTCGAGTTCATGGGAGGTGAAGGATGACCAACCTTCATACTCTTATCAAGTACGCCACTTAGAGATGGAATGGAAGACCAACCTTCATGCTCTTATCAAGTATGACACTTAAAGATGAAACGAACAACCAACCTTCCATGCTTGTCTACCAGGAGGTGGAATGGAAGACCAACCTTCCATGCTCTTGGGTTTGATCAAGGAGGATGGCCAGCCTCCAATGTGGATTGAGGGATGGAAGGGCGGTCCACCTTCCATGCTCTTAGTTAAGGCAATTCTTAGCTTTGAAGAGGGTGCAACTCTTGCCAAGGGCAATGGGTTTTATGAAGAGGTATGTCTCCCTCCAAATGGAAGAATATAAAAAGGGAGACATTTCATTTGTGGAATGGGAAGAAAATCAGCAAGTTGGAAAAAGGAAAAATAAGAAAAAGAAATATAAGAAATCTCTTTGGAATAGAGATTGAGAACAACCATTGATAATATTTTGAAATAAAATTGGTGGCAGCCATTTAAGAGTAAATTTATCATTTCTTCAAGAGGTATTTATTTAGAAATATTCTAGCCAGTTCCTTGAGGAATCATATCTTGAATTTGTGAAGTGTCTTGCAAATAGGAAGGATGCCAGCCTTCCAAGTCAATGAGAGGTGAAGGACGACCAGCCTTCATGCTCTTATCAAGTACGCCACCTAGAGATGGAATGGATGGCCAGGCTTCCATGCTTGTGGGCCAGGAGGTGGAATGGAAGACCAACCTTCCATGCTCTTGGGCTTCATCAAGGAGGACGGCCAGCCTCCAAGGTGGACTGAGGGATGGAAGGGTGGCCCACCTTTCATGCTCTTCAATACAAGGATGACCAGCCTTGAGATTGCCGTTTGCAAGCGTTTCCAATGAATTCACAATGTGATTTGCTATAAGGAATATGCTATTATGTGTTGATTCAAATATTAACGATGCTAGGAATTATTGATATGAATATTATGATGTTTTAGCTATGATTTATTGATCTAAATATTATAACGTTTTATGTACGGATTTGAATATTATCATACTTTCTTGTTACCTAATATTACTAATATCAATTCTTAGTGAATAATACGGTTTTGCAGGCCTAAATTTAGGAATTTCCGAAATAGGGACATTACATAGAAGTATTATATTTCAACTAATAATTTAATCGATAACATTAAATTTAAATAAGATTTTAGTAACGTGCCCTTCTTTTTATTGTTGCCTAGAATTGGCTGCTCAATCTGATCAACTCTTGACCATGTTTAAAATGGAACTCTCTTTGGGAGCCAGTTTCTGATGTGGATCAAGAGTCCCAAAGGTTCTACTGAAGGATTTATTGTCTTGCTTTGGAAGATTGTTCTCCCTTTTTTAGTTGTTTCTTCCTTTATCCACAATTTGCACAGTGCAGGGGAATTGGACAAGTGCATCGTACTAACCATTTACTTTATGGTTTAACCATGCATATTGCTCATTCAGATTATAACAGAAGTGCTTGAAATACATAATGCAAAATTAAAACTTTATTGCAATAATGAAATTTAACTAGAATGTAAAATAAAACAAGTGAAAATAGAAGAGGAAATTAGTGAGATATGCAAAGAAAGATTATGATCCTTCATTGACTTTTAGGAGGATATTTGTAAAATTGCATGAAGCCAAGACTGTGAAAAGTTGAGTCAGACTACCAAGCACCAAACCTTTTCCAATTCCCACAGGCAGCAATAATGGAGACTGTGGCTTCCTTGCTGGTTACCTCTGTGTTTGTTTTTTCTTTGCATTTTTGTTTTTCATTTTTTTAGATATTCACACATTAAAATATCAGTCATTATAAATTACAAGGAAGTATATACAATAAGACCCCTAACACCTTTGTATCCTTCTTGACCTCAAATTGAGGAGGCAAATGATCTTAAGAACTTCTACCTTCTGCTTCTTCCTCCGAACTTCATGAGCTTTTTCCATTTTACTTTTCCCTGTCATCAAGAGATGTTTCCACCTTTTCTTAAGAAAAATTCTGGACTTTGTCTTTTGGCAAATTGAGACTTTTCTATCAGTGTTTAGATATGAAGCATGAGATAATTGATTGATGAATTTTGAGCAATATTTCTTATCTAACTCCTATAACAACTTATTTGTATATCTAGAAAGATATGTAAAAGAACTTAAACTTGACCATTTGGTACCGTTACAGATATGTTATAAGGATACTGTTTTATATTTTAAAAACCATCTGGCTAACAGAATATTTTTGGGAAAGGGTCTCGTGAAATTCAAATACAGGTAGTTTCTTATATTCTATTTTATTGTGGCTAGCAATTTAAAAAACTAAAAAAAATAAAACAAAAACAAAAGGGACTTGCAGTATGGTTGGAAGGTCAATGAAAATTACTAATTTTAAGTATTATCCAAGTAGGATTGATTCTGGAGCTGTATAGAATAAGTAGGTTCTGTCAAAAAGCCATCTTGAACTAAGAGTCTTTGTGTCACATATTTCTATTTAATTAAGGTTCCCATCTGATGCATATTCAGCTTTACTTTTTGATGCTTGGAGAGGATTGCTGGCTGATTTTTTATTCTTGAAGAATTGAATTCTAGAAAGTTTTCTTTGTTCTGATTTTTAATTTGTATTTTATTAACATTTGCAGAATCATTGACAAACATCTCAAATTGTTGGCTGCAAAATATTTTGATACAAAGTTTATTAAGGTTGATGCCGAGGTTAGTTTATACTTATGGATATAGTTAAAAAATTCATTTGAATTTTGATTCTAGGCAAGTGCAGTACGCTTGCTTTTTGATTCACATTATTCTTAAACCTTAAAATTTTCCTTGCAGAATGCACCCTTTTTCATCACCAAATTAGCCATCAAGACATTGCCTTGTGTAATCCTGTTTAGGTAACTTTCACGATTCAATTGAAATCTGTTGATCTTTAAATTAAGAGTGATGATAGTTTATAAATGTGATTAATGGTTGAGTGATGACATAAGATGTAAATAGTTACATGATTATAACTAAATGACATTCATTTACAGAGATGGAATTGCTATAGATAGACTTGTTGGTTTCGAAAGTTTGGGTGGAAGAGATGATTTTTCAACAGAGGTGCTTGAAAAGTGGCTTTTGAAGAAAGGTGCTATATTGTTTTTCTCCCTATTTTTACTTCTCCCTTCTAAAAAATGTTCAATGTTGTGGAGTTGATTCCAAGGATGGCTATGCTTGAATTATGCTTGATGGATTCCCTTTGCAACATGTGGTCTTGGATGCTCTTTTTTATGTTTTTGCTCAATCCAAATGCAAGACTATCTGAATGTGTAAATGCTAATCTAAAGAGTTAGTAAAACATTTCAATATTCTATGCAAATTTACAATGAAATCATATTATTGATCGACTTGTAATTCAAAGTGTTGAAATTCTTCTTTTAAATTGAATATCAGCATAGATCCATAAAAAAGGTCAGTGGAATATATTGTATCTACTGGCGCTACTTCCAGTGCTTTTGCATGTTGGTGATGACATTGTATCCTTCATGTCCAATGCTAAAATAAAAAAAAGCTAGATTAAAAAAACATAACCTCAAAAGTCATTTGTGTCGGGCCAAAACAGCCCTCTTTCATTCATTTTTTTGCAAGAATGAGTAAAAATATATTGCTGAGCAGTCTTGGGAACTTGTCATTAGAATATTATATGACTTGCAAGAATGAGTAAAAATATTATCGATTGACTTGTAATTCAAAGTGTTGAAATTCTTCTTTTATATTGAATATCAGCATAGATCCATAAAAAAGGTTGGTAGAATATATTGTATCTACAGGCGCTACTTCCAGTGTTTTTGCATGTTGGTGATGGCTTCGCATCCTTCATGTCCAACGCTAAAATAAAAAAGAGCTAGATTAAAAAAGCATAACCTCAAAAGTCATTTGTCTCAGGGAAAAACAGCCCTCTTTCATTCATTTTTTTGCAAGAATGAGTATAAATATTTTGCTGAGCAGTCTTGGAACTTAGAAAATGTGGATTTTGGACAATTGGCACATTGGACTCTGGGCATCTGTTATTAGGATATGTATGCCATTCCTTTATTCATTGACACAGATTGTGTCATAAAAATAAACTGATTTTACTAATATAGGCTGCTATAGCCTGTAATTCAAATGCCACATTTAAAAACAACTTTTAATATAGACTTGAAGTACTATTTGAGTGTTTGAAATAAAGACAGTTGCAAATGAAAGAATTGAAGCAGTAAAAGACATCACACAATGAAGAGGAACATGAGATATATTTTGGAGAAACCCAATTTGGGAAAGATCCATTAACTGAGGGTTGTCTACTTATTTCAAGTGAAAATCAGCAAGATTACAAGCCAATCAGTCACTTGAAACCTCGAGATTGACATGGGACCTAAGATGCCAGCCTCTTATGGGGATGGGTATGTGTTCAGGGTTTGAGTACATCAGTACAGCATTTTTTCCCCAGACTTCATATATAGATATCTGAAAATCAGCAAGATTACAAGCCAATCAGTCACTTGAAACCTCAAGATTGACATGGGACCTAAGATGCTAGCCTCTTATGGGGATGGGTATGGGTTCAGGCTTTGAGTACATCGGTACAGCATTTTTTCCCCAGACTTCATGTATGCATTAATATATATATATATATATATATATATATATATATGTAGTTATATTGAGATTTACAGTTTGTGTGTATATCACTATATATATATCCTGGGAAAAAAATGCCCTACCAGTGCACCCATACCCTGAATCCATATCTATCCTCATACTAGGCTAGCAATATAACTATAATTTATAATCTATCCTCATACTAGGCTAGCACTATAACTATAATTTATAAGTTCTGACAAAATTTTGTGCATATCCTGCAATCATTTCAGTTAACGAGGACACATATATATCCAGGGAAAAAAATGTCGTACTGGTGTACCCAAACCCTGAACCCATATTCTATCCCCATACTAGGCTAGCACTATAACTATAATTTATAATTTTCAACAAATCTATTTTGTGCATATCTTGCAATCATTGCAGTTCATGAGGACACATCACTGTGAGGCATTCTGTCCAACGGTTCGTGTGCCTTGTCTATGATTTCACACTTTGCATACATGTCTACCAGGGCAGTTGCACTATAACAACTGACAAAACCTCCCCTTCCTATATGGTTTGATTGATATCCATACCCTGCTCTCAAGCTCCTATTTTAGCACAGGCAGGGAGGGTGCTGGCAAAGGTTGTTGGAATAAGTTTATCATTGATGTCAAGGTTGAGCTGTGTGCCTAAGTGTTTGAGCTGCTTGAGCTGCTTGACCTACTTGAGCTGCTTGAGCTACCTGGCTGTATGCTTCAGCTGGTTGCATGTCTTCTTGAGTGACCTGCCTGTATGTTTGAGCTACTTAGGTGTCTGCTTCAGTAGATTGCTTGTGTTTTTCAGCTACTTGGTTGTCTCTGTCAGCCCCTTATTTATATTATGCCAAGTGGAATTTTAAAAGTGCCAAATCATCTTGCCTAGTCAACAGTTGTGTCAGTTTGAAAAGTCTATCCAAATGAGCTTTGAAAAGTCTAATTCTTTATTAGGCAGCGAGTACTTTCTATGAGGCTCGATCATTTTGATGAGGTGGCACAGAAATTACATGTGGCAGAATCTTGTTAAAGCCCTTTGCAGACCCTATCGTGGCTTTATTTAGGACAACTGTCATGCCTGTGAATTTGGACAGAATTCTTTATATGCAAGTTGAAAAGTCTTTCCAATAGTGAGGCGGCAGAATGGATGATGTGGCTTTGTATTTAGAGAAATCATTTCTTATTATTGGGTTATTTTTTAAGGTCCTTGGATGCTGCGGTGAAGTTTATTTTTATGCAAAAGTGATTGAATATAATATTCCAATCTCTTTTCTGAGGTGGCTTAGTTTCTGAAGAGAAATATGGGACGACATTTATTTATCATCAATATATATGAATGGCGGCAGAGGTTGAATGAATATTCTGCTTCGACCTTCAATTGTAGTGTTGCCTTCATGACTCCTTGCAGGGACGTGTTTATTTGAAAACTTATATTGACTTCCTCTTGTGTAATGGGCTTGAGTATTTTTAGAATCGTGAACTTTTAGAAAACCTTATGCAGCCGAAGATGCTCTCTGAAATTCGTGGGAAAAAGAAATTGATGAAAATGTGGCTTCTCTACTCTTTTCTCATTAAAAGGCTTCAGCGAATCTTTTATTCTGGGCGGCTCCTTTAGAATTTATTGATGAAACGACTTCTATACTTGGAGGCCATTTTTATTTCTGATGGCTTCTATATTATTTCTAGCGGCTTCTTCATCTGCTTTGACGGCTTCTTCAGGATATTTTGGAACGGTTTATATTTATGCGATGTTTTCTATTCACGTATAGAAGACGTGCCTTTCATAGGATATGAGACGTTTTGGTTAAGATCGTCAGTTCGTTGGCAGCTTATTAAATATTTCAGGCAAATGTTTGAGGGCAGCTCCCATATTGGTATCGTTTCTTTCTGTTATTGTTATGGGAAGCAGATAAGACTTTTTTTGTGAGCATCGGTTTATTCTCTGACATTGACAGCTGCTTCTCATTGAAACGGTTTTCTTTACTTTCTGTCAACGGGTTCAAATCTCCAGTGGAGTTAATTCGGCAGACATGTGAATTTGGGTTAAAAAAAGAAAGAAAGTGAATCGCACTTAATTCTTTTAAGTGTCGGTTTCTTTCTTAGTCGCTATTCTTTGTGAAGTGGTGACGGAATCAAGCCTTTTTTGTCAGCAATTGATACTTTCAGTATATTGTGGCATTACTCTTTGTAGTATGTGTTGTGAGGCTCAGCGTTTTGTATTCTCCCTTTGACGTGAACCATGATTAGATGGCTTGAACACTTCATTGCAATGTTGTCAGCTTCTGTGGAAGTTAGGAGGATAAATGCATTTTAATCGCCATCTTTGAAGATATCTTCCAGAATGTGCTCTTTACAGGATGAATCAATGTCCTTTTATGGTGTATTTATGAGCATTTGCTGGCAACAACTTCAAAAATTGTTGTGGTCTTTTTGAAGTGAGACGTGCTCATTAGAAGGTATTGTGTGTGAAAAATTGTCATGGAGATGTAAATGGAGTGATACTATTTGATGAATTAGAAGGGCCGACAGATGTTTGTAAGTGTGCTGAGTTCATACACTAGGAGACATCTTTGCTGCGCTTAAAAAGGAAGTTTCGAAGAAATGTGTGGCGTGCAATATGTGAGGTGTGGGCACTAAAAATATTTCTGCTATCTTTCATAGTGAGTGAAGAGCAATGGTCCTTTCTATATCATTCTGGAACTAATGCTGAGTATGCAGCTTCCGTAAGAGTTGCTTATGATGTATGCAAAAAGGGGACGTGATATGTTATAATCGTTTTGTGGATGGAGTAAGGTGTGAGGGCAAGGAGTATATTTGAAAAGAGACTACTGTGTGATAATGACCCTTTTGTGAGATTCCACAAGTTGGTTGTGAACATTTTTCAGCATACTAATTTCGTATATTAGTTGCTACTGTATTGTATCAGATCATTGCTGACGGTAAACATAGTCTTCAATATCTAGAGTGTATTTGCCGTGGGAGTCTGAAGTTGTTCTTTTGTTCTGTATGCTTCATAAATTTGCTGTTACCTTCAGGATGTGGGCTGTGTAATGATAAGCAATGTAAAGCATCTGTGTTGTGCACTCAGTTTATATGTGACAAAATTTCCTGAGCAGTGGATAATGTATGGTGGGAGTTCGATACTCTATCAAGTCTGAGGGGTGATGTTTTCTGTTTCACATTAGCTGTACAAACTTCCTTTGAGTATGGTGTAAGGTGTGATTCAAGCTACAGAGTGCAGTAGAGAGTTGTTTGAAATCTCCAAGTGCAGTTAATTGTTTTGCAAATCATATCAGAAGTGCTGTACATGGTGTTTGTATTTGAGTTCAGTTATGAGAGTGTAAAGCTGTGTTGGATTGAAGAAATGTTGCAGCGTGTATGTGTTTGAGAGCCTCACAGTTCATGTGACGGCATTGCTTAAAATCAGTGTTTTGCAGATCTGTATTCGAAGTCTGGTTGATAATCCAACTTCAAAGATCCCAATGAACACCTGCAAGCAAATAACCTGTCACCAAAGGAGATCAAGAGACACAAGAATGGTCCTCTACAAACATGAAGCAAAAATGCATTACCTGAGAAGATAATAATTACAAAGAGATCAATCCTTAAGAAAGGAGATCAAAAACCTAAAGAGAGAACCCTAGGAGAGGATTAAATTAGCATGTGACAAGTGTCAAGATCATAATGAACGAGACGACATGACTAATTTAATAATGCAAAATAAAGATTCCTAAGTTTAGCTTAAGTGAAATAAAGTAAAGGTGACTTGTTGGTGCTTCAGCCATTGGAGTTGGTGCTTTGAAGGAGGGTTGGTGCTCTCGGTGAGTTGGTGCTCACTAAATGTATTTGGAGTTGGTGCTTTGAAGGAGGGTTGGTGCTCTTGGTGAGTTGGTGCTCACTAAATGTAATCGGAGTTGGTGCTTTGAAGGAGGGTTGGTGCTCTTGGTGGGTTGGTGCTCACTAAATGTGAACAGGGTTGGTGCCCTTTGAAGATAAATAAAAGCAATATTTTGCTATGGTTTTTTACCCGAAAGGGTTTTCCATGTAATCCTGGTGTTTATCTTGTTAATGGTATTTGATGATGCTCTTAATGTTCTGATTTCTGATTTACTTGATTAATCTGGTTTAAAGTTTTAAAAGGTTTTGAAATACTGATTCACCCTCCCCTCTCAATATTTCCTGCGTGCTCTTCAAAGGTTGTGGAATTTGGCTTTGCACTTGCCAATTGCACATGCTTAAAGTTTCTAAATCCTTTTTAACAAATCCATTTTGTGTATATCCTATAGTCATTGCATTCCATGAGACCACTTCTCTTTGAGTCATTATGTTTAAGTTAAAACAGTTCACGTGCCTTGTCTATGGTTACACATTTTGCATACATGTCTACCAGGGTAGTGGCAACCATAACATTTGACATAAACCCCACTTCCATTATGCTTTGATTAATGTCCATACCCAGTTCCAAAGCTCCCACTTTAGCACAGGTTTCTTATGTAATACTCAGGAGCTAGATGTCCATATGTTGTTCCAAATGCTTTTTTGTTTTCTTTTTTTTTTAAATTTAAGTTTTGACATTTTCAATTTTTTTGTTTTGCATGGGTATGTGGGGGTGCTTCCACCTAGGATCCACCCTAAGTACCTTGTGGTTCCTTTTAGGTGAACCTAGGCCATCCCGACCCCCAATTGGGAGCAAAACCAGACTAGACAATTGGGGAGTGGGGTCGGATTCCGCAAAACCTGTTCACATAGCATGAGACTACGATGGCATTTCTACAATGCTCTTCCTACTTGGAACCTAAAGAATGCCATGATGCTATGAAAACACCTCTATAATGCCTCTTTCTTCACTCAAAATATTACTCAAACAACCACAATTGATTAGTAGTCAGCTTGGTTATATCAATGTGTGATTTACCAACATAATTTAGTTGCTTTTAACTAAAAAATTGTCAATCTTTGATATTGAAGACCCTGGTTGACCATGTAATCCAATGGATAGCATCCCAACCAATTCATATTCCGACCTAAGCGTTTGCTTCATCTTTTGTCATTTTTAGGTTGTATTTGGCCTCGTATTAACAAGTCTTTGTCTTGGGTCTAATTTTTTTGATAAGTTGGACCATGAACAAGCATGTTTGGAAGGATCCACCCATGGATGAATTTGTCTCTCCAATGTGGTTGTAAATCTAGCTTGTAGCTCAAATCTTAGAGCTTGGGTATGTCTTGAAAAGCTCAGGCCGCAAACCAACTCATGGGCCTTGAATGAATGCTAAAGCAACCCATCAAGGCATTTGAACAAACTCATAGGGCCAAATTTCATTCTAAAGGCCTTCAAAAACAAAATACAAAAAATGTGGAAATATTGATGGAAATTTTCAGATTTTTGCCCAAAATTGCCATTTGGATGAGCTGAGTTGATCTTTGGATCATTGGTCTTTCCTTGAGAAGCAATGGGCCTCATTGCTCCTAGTTTTTGCATTGAATGATTTTTTTTTTGCTGAATTTGGTTCCTATTGAACAAAATAGTAAAATTAAGGTCCTAGGTGAGAACTGAAGAGTCACCACACATGGTGGTGACCTGGGTTCTTGTAAGTTGAAATTAATAGATGGATTCAGACAAGCTTGTTACAAACTTGAAAATGTTTGTTGGAGTTATTTACATTTGGTATCCCTACTTGTTGGGGTTATAACTATAAAAATCTATGAAAGGACTCTTCAAAGCCAAGAATCCTACAAAGCCAAAGAAACCTTCTACAAGGAGATTTGCAATAAAATGCTAATTTGCCATTGACAATACAGTAACTCTTTTCCATAGTGTATTCTCAAATGCTAGCTCTATGCTCTTATATAGATAAGGCAAAGGCTAGGGATAAGATTGGAGAGTAATTATCCAAAAGAATTAATCTATTTAAGAGATAGTTAACTAGTTGAACTTGACTCCTTGAGAGTAGTTAACTAGTAAAACATATCTACTTAAAATGTAATAATACTATTTAAATACAAATTGCATGTGTGAAACATAGGGCACCATAAGATTATGACAAGTGATTTAATCTTATGACATGAGGCATAAAAGCTAAATGTCTTAAGTAAACTTAGCTAATTTGTTGTGAACAAGACCCATGAGGGTATCTGGTTAGTAAATAAACCTTTTCACGCTAATAATAATTTCTAGCCCTCTTGTGGTTGGACCTTTGTAGTGGTGAAAGTGGCATGTGGCTTTACATCAAAATGACTGCTTGCCTTCTCTCCACTCAAACAGATCTGTAGTTAATGATGCACAATTTGTTTGCAGCTCCTGCAACACTTCCAAGAGAGCCTTGCTAGTGCAACAATCTTTTTGTTCACACAGCTCTTGCAACACTTCCAAGAGAGCTTTACATCAAAATGACTGCTTGCCTTCTCTCCACTCAAACAGATCTGTAGTTAATGATGCACAATTTGTTTGCAGCTCCTGCAACACTTCCAAGAGAGCCTTGCTAGTGCAACAATATTTTTGCAACAATCTTTTTGCAAAACTTCCAAGAGAGCCTTGCTAGTGCAACAATTTGTTTGCTAGGGCACCATAAGATTATGACAAGTGATTTAATCTTATGACATGAGGCATAAAAGCTAAATGTCTTAAGTAAACTTAGCTAATTTGTTGTGAACAAGACCCATGAGGGTATCTGGTTAGTAAATAAACCTTTTCACGCTAATAATAATTTCTAGCCCTCTTGTGGTTGGACCTTTGTAGTGGTGAAAGTGGCATGTGGCTTTACATCAAAATGACTGCTTGCCTTCTCTCCACTCAAACAGATCTGTAGTTAATGATGCACAATTTGTTTGCAGCTCCTGCAACACTTCCAAGAGAGCCTTGCTAGTGCAACAATCTTTTTGCAACAATCTTTTTGCAAAACTTCCAAGAGAGCCTTGCTAGTGCAACAATTTGTTTGCTAGGGCACCATAAGATTATGACAAGTGATTTAATCTTATGACATGAGGCATAAAAGCTAAATGTCTTAAGTAAACTTAGCTAATTTGTTGTGAACAAGACCCATGAGGGTATCTGGTTAGTAAATAAACCTTTTCACGCTAATAATAATTTCTAGCCCTCTTGTGGTTGGACCTTTGTAGTGGTGAAAGTGGCATGTGGCTTTACATCAAAATGACTGCTTGCCTTCTCTCCACTCAAACAGATCTGTAGTTAATGATGCACAATTTGTTTGCAGCTCCTGCAACACTTCCAAGAGAGCCTTGCTAGTGCAACAATCTTTTTGTTCACACAGCTGGCTCTTGTGAATCTCATGCTACATGTTAAGTCTCTTCTTGTAATTTTTCTTTGGTTTCTACTACTGTGGTGAAGCTTTACCTGAAATCTTAGTTGAAGCATTGTTTCCAAACATAATTGTTCCACCATTCGTTCTCTTCAAAGTGAGAAATTTGCTTCCGTCACCTGTCATATGTCTTGAGCAGCCACTGTCAATGTACCATTGATCAACTTCATTTTGTGCATGTAGGGCTGTTTGAACAATCATAGATTTTTCTTTTTCTTCTGCTTTCTTCTTTCTCCAAACTTTTGAATTTTCTTCCTTTTTATTTTGTTTAGGAGGCTCTGCAAAATTATTTCTACAAACCTTTGCAGTATGACCAAAATTATTGCATTTGTAGCATATGACATTAAAATTCATTAAAGGGGAAAAATAATTCATATTCCTATTCATGAAACCTTGATTTTTGTTCTTGTTCCATGCAAGATTATATTTAGGATATTCTGCATAATCCCTAGCTCTATGACTGAAATTATTTCTTGCATGTACCCTACATTCCATAGCCTTATGACCAAAATGATTGCATGAAAAACAATAGCCATAAAATAAGTTATGAAACCTGGTTCTTTGAGCTTGCCTAAATGGAAGAGGTTTTCTGAAGACATTATTTCTAACTTCAGAATATGAGCTTGCCTTCTGACTTTCTTTTACCTTGTTTCCTTTACTTTTGAGACTATCCACATGGCTTTTCTTTTTTTCTTCATTTGTTTTCTCGGATGTTTTAGCTGCTTTGGAACTTTGGCCTTCTTCATATCCAAGGCCACTTTTATAAGATGTAGACTTTTGAGAATTGATGATCTTGTTCAAAGTTTCTGCACTCTTTTCGTTCTTAAAATCCCTGTTTGCTTGAGCCACAGCTTTGTCCAATTGCTTCCTTAGAGAAACATTTTCAGATTCTAGCTGTTCACAGTTTTTTTCTTTCATCTTCAATTGATTTCTCACTTCTCCCTCAATTCTTTTGGCTTCTTCAATCTGAATTTTTAGATCTACAATTTTCTTTTCAGTTTCCTCAAAAGCTTGTGATGCTTTATTCTTTGATTCATTGTCTTCTTGAAGCTGTACTTTTCAGTTTTGAATTTTTTCTTTTAAGATTTTCAATCTCATTGTAGGCAAAGAAAAGGTCTTCTTCAAGATCTACACCTTCATCTTCTTCATTAGTCTTAGTTTTTGAATTTTCCTTTTGATCATCTTTTTCTTCTTTTTCACTGGAAGACTCTCCATCACTATCTTCTGATGAGCTGATGTAATCTTTGGAATAAAGACTCTTTTAGGATTTTTGAAAATTACCTTTCTTCTCTTGATAACCCTTCTTGTAGTACTGGGGCTATTTCTCATTATCACTGTCCTCACTCTTTGCATATGGACATTTGGAAGCAAAATGTCCCACTTTTCTGCAACTGAAGCACTTGAAAGGTAACTTTTCTTTGTATTTCCCCGATTCCTTCTTTTGTCTTCTCATGAAGTGAGCTTCCTCTTCATTTGAATCATCATTGTCACTTGGTTCATGCTCCTTATTTTTTCACTTATTTTTTCATTTTCTTGAAGCTTTGAAGGCTGCCTCCTTTTTGGATGTTTGATCAACTCATGGGCAGTTAGGATCCCATGCAAATCATCTTTCGTTAGATTGTCAAGATCTCTCATTTCTTCAATGGAAGAAACCTTTGCATCAAATCACAAAGCGAGGGACCTTAGAACTTTTGCACAACTTTAGATTCTTTGATCTCTTCACCAAGGCCTCCAATGGTATTGGCTATCTCATCCACACGAAGTAAGTATTGAGCAATATTTTCTTCTTCTTCCATTTTGAGGCCTTCAAACTATCCTTTGAGTTTGAAGCTTTGCCTTTTTAACTGTCATCTTCTTGATAAATATTTTTCAACTTATCACACATTTCTTGTGCAGATTTGTATTGCATCACCTTCACGAACTCAAATTTGGACAGCCCACAAAGAATAGCATTTTGGCCTTGGCATTACATTCACTAAGCTTCTTTCCAGCAACATCAGTTGGATCTGAATAACCATCAACAACGGATTGCCAGATATCAAAATTTAGAGCACTCAAATATGTTTCCATTCTTATGCTCCAAAACGTGTAACTAGTTCCATCAAACAAAGGTGCCCTATTTGAGGAGAAACCATATCCATCATGACGAGCCATGTGTGCTTCTCAAGATCTACCTTCTAGCTTGTTAGGCTTATCTTCGAAGGAACCAATTCTGATACCAATTGAAGAGCACACACTTATATTAAAGGTGGCGGAGGGGGAGAGGGAGGGGGGTGAATTAGTATAAGAACAATTTAAACTTTTTAAAAACTAAATAATCAAAACTTGATAGTGCAAATGAACCATAAGCAAAATGAACACCAGTTTTACATGGAAAACCCTTTCAGGAAAAAATCATGGCAAAATATTTGCTTTTATTAATAAGTAGGCACCAACCTATAGAAAACACCAATCTTCAATTACAAAAGTGAGCGCCAACTCACAGCTGAGCACCAACCCAATATATAAAAAATGATAGGCACCAACCTACACACTAACAGGTATAATATCTTTTAATGAAAGATGAATAACAGCAAACCCCTTCTTCAAATCAGCTTCTTCAAAACTGAACTTTATTTCTAAGTTGCCGGTTTCGGTAATGGTTTGGGGGTTCAGTTTGTTAGTACAAAAAACATGTAATATATATATATATTCTTTAAAATAATTTTTTTTAGATAACATACATATTTTAATATAATAATTATTAATATCTATAAACCTTGTACAATATTAAATTAATTGAAATTAGAAATGAAAAATTAATAAATGAATATTAATAGGTAAATATTAAATCTTAAAAAAAAATATATAAAAAAATTTATCTTTAATTTGATTTTTTTTTAAAACAAAATAAAGGAAGAATACTTAAGAGATTCAAATCTTTTATTTTAAAGCCTCTTAAGGCCTTTATGCTTTCTAAAGGATACGATAAAACTTTTTTTTTAACTTTTACATGTAAACTTTGATAAACCTTTTAGGTTCAATTGAATAAAACAAAGATACTTTTTAAAATTTAATGAAGAGCCGAGCTCATAAAAAAGGCAGGCTCTTATAGATTAAAAAAAATGCACGGAAGAACAACGGCAAGAGAAAATGAATTGCAAGGTTGAAAGGGAAGGGAGGAGCAGTGGAAGATACGTCAGTGAAATGAATCATAGGAGAGATTGGGACGTGTTCTTTGTAGGACTCTAAACGAAAAACCTACGAAATTCGTGACAGGTTCCACCTCGGTTCGTTAGAGATGAACCCAGAGAGTTTTTCGGAACCCTAAGCAAACCCTCTTGCGGACCGAACCTGGACCCAAACCTGCAATGAACCGAACCTGAACCTGTGCTTGGGATGGATGAACCCAGTAACAAAGCTTTATTTTTGCACTTATGTTCTTGTCCAAATCTACCCTTTACACCATTGTTCTCCTTCTAATGGGGGCCTGCTATCTCATGTCTGTTGCGCTGCTTCTTTTTCACTCAACCCTTTTTCTGTCTATTAAAGAAGCATTAATCTTCTTTTATAAAATTAAACCTATGAGTCGCTTTTTAATTTTTGCATGCATCAGATTTTGCATGCTATCTTTCTTTTTGCATGCTTTTTTTTCATGCATAGGGGGCTGCGTTGCTTTTTCTACTTTTTTTATGTTTGACTTAACTCAATTGCATGTTGACTTAGCTCCACTTTTCATGCAACTAATCATAAGTGGTTTTCATGCAATTTATCCAAAAGTGGTGCTGCAATGAGGATATATGAATATCTATGCATGTTACTTATGTATTGTTGCACGTTTCCTTTGACATCAATGACAATTTTCTAACACATTGCTTGTAAGAATCCAATCAGCAAATGTTTCAGGTTGCTTCATGAGCATTTTGGAAGCTTGTCTTTAATAAATTGGCCAACCTCAATTCTTGGTCAGGTATCTTTAGATTTCTGAAAATTTAATGCACAAGACAGTTCGATCCTCAGTAGAGTTGCCAAAAACTGTTGGTAATTAATTTATCAAATTTATCATTGCAGTTTTTGTTAGTTTGCCCAATGGATAGTGGTGAAATCTTGCGACATTGGATAAATCACCATTGATAGGATATCTTCCTTTGTGTTTGAGAGGGGCAGGTCCCTCATATGATGGAATAATTTTGCTCTTTGGTCTTTTAACCAAAAAGTACCTCAAGAAAGCAAAAAGAAGGGGAGAAGAAAGAAAGCGAATGGAAGAGAAATAGGAGAAAAAAAGGGAAAAGAGAGAATGGAGAAACTCTGATAAAATAATTTTTTTATTCCTCGTAAAAATACATAGTTTGTAGATAAAATTAAATTAAATATCAATAGCAAAAAGTCTATTAATCTCTTTTGTATACATGTAGTGCAGAGCCATAAAATGAATGCTTTGTAAATAAGAAATAAAAAATTAATTTACATATTAAGAAATAAAAAATAAATTTACATATTAATAGTTCAAAGTCTTAATATCCCTGTAATGTCCTGTTGTGACCTTTTTCACACATCGCCCCATTGCAAATGGGGACCCTCGCTGGTTTGCCCTTAGGGTTTAGCTTTGAGTAGCAATTTCATGGTCTCTGATGTCTGGGAATTTCATGCCAAAGTCTGGAGTTATCATCCGAGCCAAGTTGGGAATTTGGGCCGGAAACTGAACGTAAACGTCATAGAAGTGCTTTGAAGACCCTGCAGACGAGGATCGCCTGTGCTTTCGCTCAATTCTGACACTTCCTATTTTTTAGGGATTCTGCTTTTTTGCTTTTTGCTTTTTTCGTTTTTGGCATTTCTGGACCAATCTGGAATTTACTATTTTTAGAAAGTTGCTTTTTGCTTTTTTCTATTTTTAGTAAGTTTCTATTTTTAGAAAGTGCTAGGTGTCATTGGCAGTGGAGTCGAAAGTTTCCACTTTTGGAACTAAAAAGCAAGCAAAAATCAAGCAGAGATCTTGAAAAATTGCAAAAAATCAAGAGAAAAGCGCATGCAAGATGAGAAAAAGCTGAAAAAGGCGCATGCAAGGGTTAAAAATCAACTGGACAAAATCGTGCCTTTAAGAGAAAATCACTCAAAAATCAAGTAAAAAGTAGGAAAATCATGATAAAAAATTCGCTTAAGGCTGGATAAGTGCGCCCATGAAAAATCCAGTTGAATTTTCAAAAAGTCCAGTTGAGAAATCCGAAATCTTGAAAAGGAAATCCAATTAAAATTTGTCTATTTGAAAGATCAAGACAAAATCCGCCTTCTACAAGGAATTCCAGTTGAAAAGTTTGAAATTCCAGTTGGAAAAAGATGAAAATCGACTAAGGCAAGAGAAATTTTGAACTGGACTTCAGGAACTTCAAGTTGAAGAGAAATTCCAGTTGGGAAGGAGAAAGTTCCAGTTGAAAGTCGAATTCTTCAAGGTGAAAATCGAAAATTTTCTAAGGCAAAATCGCTTTGGTAAGAGAAATTCCAGTTGAAAAGTAAAAAGTCCACTTGAGGGTCGAATTTTACCAAAAGGCAAGAAATTTTAGATAACTTAAATTTCATTAAAAAGTTATCAATTAATGAGAAAGGGACGCCTTGTTTGAAAAGTCAAAGATCAGGATAAGATTGCTTTTTTTCGTTTTAAAGCAAAAGCACCCAATGGAAGAAAGAAGTCGACCTAAACCAATTGGAAAGGTTTTATTATAAAAGATGATCTTGTGAGCTTATTTTCATTATTTGCAAAGTCGAATTTTCTCACAGGCAAACCCCCTCTCAAGAGAAAGACGTCTTTTTTCCAGCTGCAAGGAGATTTGTGATTCCAGAATATAGAGTTCGATTTTCCTCTTCCATTTCTGGATTTCTTAAACAACTGCAAGGTTATTATTGGCGATTTTGGAAGGGAGAAGGATTTTTTCATTGTGGATTTGAGAAAACTTCAGTATAAGTCTTTAAAAATCTAGAAGATTATTTAAAATTCCATGAATGCTCTTTAAAAACAATAAAGGCGGATCAAATTTCATTGAGAATTTATTCTTTAACAGCCTTTTAATCAAGTTCTGGATTTTTTTTTTAATTAATTTTAAATTTCTCCAGCCAAGAAATCGCCTTTTTACAAATTTGTTAAAATTTTCTAACTTCGAGCTTCATACAAGCACAATGTCTTCTCCAAAGAACGTGGGAGGTGGAGTCAGGAAAGCTCAAGTAAAGGAAGTCCTCAAAGAATTTTATCCAGAATCCCAGTTATCCTCGAAGTGGAAGAAGGTAGCAGATACCAACTTTGAGCAGTTTAATGGGATTCAACACAAGAGAAGGATGTTTGGCACTCATAACGAAATGCCCACACCTATTGCCACAAATATCGTTAAGTCTGGACTTCATCAAGCAGCAGGATTTCCACCTACAGTTCAGTGCAGTGAGTTAATGGTCGAGTGTGCCAGAAGGTACAATCCGCAGACAAGATCCATTAAAACACCTAATGGGATCACCTTGGCGTACTTCACTGAGGATTCAGTCAGGGAAGTATTTGGTATTCCCCATCGTCGAAAAATGTTGAACAGGACTCAACAGGGATCACAGGCCATGTTTGATCAAGCCAAGGAATCCTGTATGGACATAGTCAATTCTAACTGGATCAAGGAACCCAAAAGACACCGCTCCAAGTTGCCAAAGAGATTAATTTGCACGGATTTTAAAACAGAATACAGTGATATGATTCATATGCTGAACAGGATCATGGGAGCTTCTCAAGGAGCTTTCTTCGAAGTATGGATGTTTTCGTATGTGGAGGAGATCGTATTGGGAATGGAAGCAATAAATTGGGCAAAGTTAATAAGTGATAACATCGATTCCCAGTTGAGAAACTTGGAAAAGACCAAAACCTTCTACATGAGTTCTTACGTGGTTTATATCTTGGCATGGTTCACCAAGTACAAAGGACTGATTTGCGAAGGGGAAGTTGGACTCCGGAAAGATCAACTCAAAGCATATGATTGTTACCCGCAGCTCCAGTTGCATTACAGGGACAATTTTAAGATAACTAATGACGCCTTCCTTATGTATATCACGTGAGTGCTTCAAGGAACAGTTCAAAGGAGGCTATCTAAAGAAGCTATGGTGATGCTTGACAAGTTCGGATCTTGGTTTATCCAGTTTCCGACATTTACTTATATAAGAGTTCATGGATTCTCGGATGCTCCGCATAGACTCCCTCGGTATCCAACAGACAAGATTGTTATGCTTGAAGTTGCAAGGCAACTGGCATGTGTAGACTCTATTCAGGCGAGAAAGAACAAACAAGGAGTGGATTTTCCGGTTGCAATTGGAAAAATGCTAGAAGTCTGCCCCTCATTACAATCAGCCAAGACAGCAAGGGTAGAGTTGCAATTTTATAAGTTCAACACTTATAATCCAAGGTCCGACTATGATCCATACCTGAGAATACACGGGAAGAAGTCCCTTCATGTTATGCAGATCGAAGATTATTGGTCTAACTTGGTGGACGAGTATGGAGTCAGGAAGAAGACTTGGTCCAGAATTCCAAATGAACTTGTAAAAAGGTGTGACTTGTTCCCTATACCGGACCAAGTAAAAGACAACGGGGACTACATTCATCCTCAATTTGAACAAGAAAAAGACAAGCCTATCCTGTTGCCTAACTGGACACAACCTGAGTTGACCGATTTGAACATATTGATGAAGGATATTTTAGCATACTCAAGGGAATGGGTTGATAGTCAGATCAGCAGATTGAGAAAAGAAGGAATTTCCCTTACCTATGCAACATTGAGCAATAAGGAAAGTCAGGGTGAAGCAATTGGCGAAAGTCTTGATGAACTTTCATATCCTAGCAAGAGGAAGGTGGTGAGTGAAAACCTTCACAGAGAGGAAAAGGAATCAGCTGGCGGAGAATTGGAGAGTAAGAAGCAGAAAGTGACTGAAAATCCATCATCTTCAAGTACTTTATCAGTTGGAATAATTGAAAAGGTGTCCATTGCTGAGATCGAGCCAAGTCATGAGCAAGAAGTCGAGTTCCAAGAGTTAGAACAGTTGGATTCTCTCCAAGATCAAGCCCTCACTGAGAGTTTGGAAGGAGGTGATACTTTGATGATTGAAGGCGCAGGAGATACTGAGATCCTTGAGAACAACGAAGAACTAGGAGATGAGGTAATTTCTGCTCTAAAAGGAATTAATGAGGATGTTCAATTAGAAGATGGGATGGAATTATCCACTATCCCAGCTTGGTTGACCGAAAGTTTGAAGAAGAAATCCAGACCGTTGGAGGAGGTTCAACCAATTGAAAGCATGCAAGACTTCCTAGAAAGGATTGGCAAAGCTAAAACGCCAAGGAAGCCTAAGAAGTATTCTCAGATTACCAGGAATGATGCAGGGTTCAGGATCTTACAGGTGGCAGTCCCGAAAATTGATAAGCCAAGAGATCAGATCACTCCTATGGACTATAAGTTTACAACATTGGACATTGGGCCAACCACGATAGATCAGGATTTCCATGAGTTGGCGGACACTTCCAAAGCCATCAAAGAGAAGTTCGACAAAACAGAGGAGAAGAAAGAAAGGCTAGAGTTAGAAAATCTAAGGCTAATGGAGTTCATTCAGCAGCTAACAGCCCCTTTGCGCCAAGAAAATAAAGCTTTTATTCCACCATCATCTCTTACTCCGGAATCCGTTGATGTTCTTGAGGCTATGAGGATCACGAGTCAAGCAACCAAGAGTTGGGTGACCAATATTTCAAAACAGATGGAGCAATTCTTAGAGAAGTGCGCTCGGACTTATGACAGATCTGCCTTGCTTATAACTGAAGTTAGTCAAGTTGAAGACAATTGGGAAGATTTCCAGTACATACAGGACAAAGTAATACTTCGTTTGAAGGTTTTAAAGGAAGTTTCCCTGCAAATATTAATCCAGGAGGGTGTTATCGAGGAAGGAGCCTCATATGATTTCAGCAGGTGGTATCATTCCTTATTAGCTAAAAGGAAGACATATGATGGAATAAAGGAAGAATGTGCTGTTCTACGGAGTGCAGTTGAGAAAATTCAGTTCAAAATCCTCGCTTCTCTTGAAGGATTAACAGGACAGGAACATCATGATGCAAATGGCTTAGATTTAGAAGGACTGAAGAAAAATGTGATGAACATTTACTTCAAGGAAGTGCCGATTATTACAGAAAATCAGCTTGATGATATGTCTTCCCTTTTGACCTTTATGGATAACTTTCAGAAACAGGAAGATAGATGGGAAAGTACTTTCACTCAATGCCTGGAAACCTTGGACGTGATCGGAGTGCAACTGGATTCTATGCCGAGCATCTCAATGGAGGAACTCGATTCTGTGTTAGCTAAATTTCTTGCATTTGCAGCTAGGGAGCGATCCAAAGGGAATTACATTCTGGATTCCTACTTGCTCGAATGATTCGTAAGGTGTCATCGTTTTCCATACTCCAAGTGGCTTGTTCTGCTTGTGCCATGTGTCCTTTGAGTTAGTTATGCTTTTAGGGTTAGGGTTTATTAAAATGATCTTGGCCATTGATCTCAAATCAATCTTGGCCGTTGCTTTGTAATTGGGGTGCCTATATAAACCCCACACATTTCATTTATTCAGGGAGAGACTTATGAAATTGTTGCTACTATTGCTATTCAAATAATAAGTGGATTCAGAGTTGAGCATTTGTTATTTTTATGAGCCCGCATGGTTTCATGATTTCTTCAATAGAGTAAATTGTTTTCAAGTATTTTTAGATGAATGAAAGATTGATAGTGTTGGAGATAGTGAAATTAGTTCATACCTTTTTCAATTGAATGATTTTCAATTTGATGTGTAAGGTTAGTCTGAACATTGAAACTGCTTGACTTGAATTCTATTACCTATATGCATTGATCGAATTGATGGTGGTATTGTGTAATAGGATATCTTTCGTAAACCCATTGAAGATTGCACCGTCTTTGTCTAGTTGTAGTACTGTGCTTGGCAAAGCAAAGATTGGTTTAAGTTTCACTATCCAGCATTTGTCTCTTAAGTTTGTAGGAGTAGCTTTGCATAAATCTAGTTTCTTAACCCTCATCCCTTTTCCTTTTATTTTATTCCAAACCGAAAATCCCAAAAATATAAAAGCATTCAACGTCAAATCAATTCTAATTCCTACTTCGAATAATCTACTATCTGAGGTCCCTTTGTGAAACCAGCATATCACATCATCCATTGAGCTTGTCCATCCCCCAAAACGAAACATTGGAATTACCGTATGACCTTTCTAGCAATCTTAGCATAAGAGGTAATTTTTCAAGAGAGGATAGAGCGTCTTTGGACTCTTTATTCTAGAGTGTTTGGTGTGTCACAAAACATGCATCAACATGTCCCCAATCGGATTTATGCCAAATACTGATTTAACTTCTGATTTCAGATGAAATAATTGAAAATGACAGGGAATGTATAATTCTGATATTTATTTCTGATTTGAAAATCAAAACCCTAGCTGCTGATAAAATCAGAATTTTACATTAACAAACCTTAAGTGGGCAGAAATGGCATGAAAACCCTTAAAAAAATTTTAAATTTTATTCTGGAAAATTTGAACAGTTTGCAATACCCAAACTGAATTTTCAGAAATTTTCAGATTCTATGCACTCACATAAAGATCTGTACGGAAAGGGTTTGCAGCAGGTGTACAGACCACTCCTGATGTTCAATATGCTGTATGACTGCCTAGGAAAATTCTGAAATGGTATTTGCTAATGCTGAACCCCTAGAAAATGCAATTGATTGTATGGTGCTAGTTGGAACTTGTTTGCCTGCCTGGTAGAACCCTAGATCTGGCTGGTAAACAACAATTTTGTTCTCCAACAGGATTGGTGCTTCACTTTGCTGACTTTTGGTTGGCTGGAAAAGGTTTAGGGCAGCATTGAAACCCTGGGATGATGTCAATGTGCTAAAATCTTCCTTTCCAAATATGGCAACAAGCTTGAATGCTGAAATACTCTCAGATCTGCCCTTGTGGGTGCTGTAATTTCACCCAAAATTTCTGGAAATTCTTCTAAAACTCTTCAATTTCGCCTTGTCAATAATATGGAGGTACTTGTTTGCAAATCAAATTAGGCCATCACTGGAATATGCATGAAAACTCCAAAATCAACAACCACCTGGATTTGGAAACAAGGGTTTGCGTCCTCTCGAATTTGATTACAATTCATTACTATGGCAGAAAGTCCAAACACCCAGCCACCAGCATATTATAGTATGAGATGACTTGCCAACCCAAGGAGATAACTCGTAAACCAAATGGATTTTGAACCTGGGGTGTGGACTTATACATAACCTCATTTATACAGTGGGAGCCCTAAAAAACAGGTCGCACTTGTGAGGTTGCATGTAACTGGAATTGGGAAAAGAAAGCAAATCAAACTCTGTGGAAAAGTTTCTTGCTAACAGAGGGCATCTTTAATAAACATTGCAATGTGGTTGCGAGTGTGAAAACCGTACTCTGAAAACTTGGACTGGGCAAAAACCTGGTAGCCCAAAATTTTGACTCAGAATTTGGACTGGCCAAAACTCAGCAAATTAAAAAGATTATAAATACACCAATAAAAACTTAAATAATGCATGAGACACATAAACAATGCATTTAGAGAATACATAAAGTCTGTTTTGATCATAGTAGTATTACTCATCCTGATCTGCAAACCAAAAGTATAAATGCTATTTGGGTGTGAGAGTTAAAAGTTAAAACTGCTGAAAAATTCATGAACATAGGGAAAAAAGCATTGTTTTGGTTATTTCAAGCAGTGTCATATGGAATGAGAAGAGTGCAAGCATGTACATCATCTCGTAATATAATTATATATGTAACCAACCTTTGCCAACAATTGTTATCTCACCTAGTGCCACACGATGACTAATGGAAAACTGGATGGGTTGTGAAACTGGTGTGAAATTTTTTACTGGGGAGAATGCAAATAGAAATGACAAATGCCATTCTATTCTAATGCATGATTTTGATGCATTCTTTGCCCTTTATCTTCTCTCTGCCTCGCATTATTTATCTCTTTGATAGCCCACAACAGGATTCTGGTTGCCATTTATCTGCTTTATTGTCTTGGTTTTTTTAATTAAGTTATGGTTTTGTGGTTTTGGACTGGGTAGCATGCAAGATATTTACAGTGTAAGGATAAAATAAAAACTGTATATTTGAAATAAAATATAATTTCAGTAGTATGCATGTTTTTGAAGAATTTTATTATGAACTTGCGTGTTTTTTAGTGTATGGAAAATTTGCTGAGTTTTCCCGAGGTTTTACGGAATCTGAGTTTTTGAATTTGTTTGGATCAGCCAAGCTATTGCTGAGTCTGAGTTTTTCAAATATGATTTGCATACATCTCTGCAATCAATTTTAAGGTGCATTAAATTGTGATGTCAACTTTAGACCAAGTAATACAGCCATACATATATGCTGTCTAAAGGGTTAATAGAAATGCAATTGTGCATGTTTTATGCTGTTCTATGGGACTCATTGATGTTATCTGTAGATTCACTGTAGCATTGGCTGTAATATTCTCACAAAAAGTTTATCTGCTATAGGAGATTGAGTGCAAAGATAGGTTTTGGAGATAGAGTGGTAATTTTATAATCTGTCAGGAAATTTATTATGATTTGTGCATCCAAAAAAGAGTTTTTGAATACATGGCGCTGCTGATTATTGCATCAATTTCAGGTATAATAGTACGTGCAAAAGGAGAAAATGAAGACGATGAGGACGAGCCACCTAGAAATCTAAGATCATCGACAAATGAAGATTCAGATTCTGATTAGTTTATAACATTGGTTAAATTCTTAATGCGGATGATTCTCTACATTATATACTATGTTGAATTGTCCTGATATTCTTAATACTTATATTGTGCTAAGTGGATGGGAACGTCAAGAGCTATGGGTGACTTATAAAATTCTAGGTATAATCTCCATATTGTAAATTAAACTATTGGATAACTGGGTTAATTGAGTGGTGCTATGAAAAGTAGTTTATCTCCTATTGATTTTTGTGTAGCTCTTATGTTTAGATGCTTAAAAGGTATGCTCTAAGGCTTTTCAAACCATCTACAGGCTTCCAAAATTTCATCTATAATTTGGAATTTTGGAGATAGTGTCGTCTTATAATTTGGGTTCTTATGGTACTAAAAATTTATAGATATATTTTTTTATTGTCTCTTAATCTGCAAACAGGGCAAACCGAGGCATCTCTTCAATAACTGGATATAATTGAGGTACTACTGTGTACAACCTTTGGTTTGTATAATGTTTACTATGTCCAAAATGTCAGATAGGTTCCATAGAATTTTACAAATTTTGGTATTTCAAAAAACTGGAGGGTTTGAAAAGTAGTGAACATACAAAACCATGTATATTACCTTAGACCACTAACCTGTGTTGAATGTGACAAGGCAATTGTATGAAAAACAAAAACACTGAAAATGGATATTCTTTAATATGTAAGAAATTAAGGAGGGAGATAACGAAAACACTCAAAATTCAAATTTTGATTATAATTTATGGTGCAGCACTAACCGCCATTCCCCATCCACATCCTCACTCTCCCCTCACCTTTTCCAAAATCGAAAACTGCTACTTTTTCTGGTTCGGGTTCGTGCAGATTACTAGACCTGCTACATTTTGCGCTGTTCATAGGTTTGGGGGTTGTAAAGCTCTGGTAACTGTGGTTTGGATCTCATATTTTTGATTGAATAGTATATATATATATTTCAACAGTTTGACTTGTGTAATTTTCGAGTGTGGTGGAACAGAAATGCCGTATTTGAAGTTAATTACTTAGGTTTAATATTCATAGATTGGTACTAGGCAAAAAGTTGGGGTATGAGAGGATTCTGTAAAGAAAACGATTAACAGAGGAAGGTGACTGCTGCAAAATATATTTTCTATGGTGAGAAACTCAAATCAGTGTAGTTATAAAGAACTAAATTAGTCTATTTTCTATGGTAAGAAACTAAATTAGTTCGGAGTCGGCAGAACTAATGCAACAGTTTACATTCCAGCTATTCAACATATATCTGAGTTTAGCCAAATGCGGTTGGAGCCTATTGCATGTATTGGAGAATTGCTAAGCTGGCTTTATAGCCTGCGACATTTGATTTTGTATGCTAATTATGCTAATCCAAGTCTACATCTAAAGTGCATTTAGAGCGGAACAACATTCATGTAAGCTGATAAATTTCGATATCTTAAAAATTGTGATTTTTCCTCTTAAATAAAGTCACATGAAATATTTAATCATAAAGTATGGCAGCTGACGAATTGATAGTGGTGGTGTTGGATTACAATTGTCTAGAACAACTAAAATTTTGAAGGTGAGATGGAGGCAAAGAGTGTTAGAAATTTGAAATAGAATGAATAACTCAGAAAATCAAAGTTACATAAATTGGAAAAACATAAGAAAGCAAACCAGGACTTCGAAAGATTTGCAATGTTGATGTGACAAAATTGCATTAAGAGCTTCCAAGCTGAAAAGATACAATGCAAATATGCATGAATGGATGCAATAGTATGCAAATACAAGCTAGGTAGTGAGTTCATATAAAACTTAAGAGAGGAGGTAGGTGGCAAATCCAACCAATAGGAATCAACCACAAAAACTGGAGATGGACCACTAAAAGTGGAAAGTGGTTCCACCTTTTAAGAAAAGGGACACCACACACTTATCTCCTAGAAATAAATTCACTTTATTATCCTAAGCAAGCTTAATAAAGTGTAGGAAAAACTTAGGACTAAGAGAAAATAAATTAACCCACTAGGAAAATAAAAACCTACACCAACAAAGAGTAAGAAGACATTTTTTGAATGTAGGAGCAGGAAGCAACATGGCTAGTTGAGAATAGTGAGAATAATGGAGAATTGGATGGAGGTTTATTGATAATTGGATCTGCGAATGGGAGTTGGAAGGAGGATGAATACCTCTAGGGTATTTGGATGGAGGCTTAGAGGTTTGTGGAGGAGCCTTGTGCTTCCTCACCCCTTGTGAGGTATTGGGTAATGTTTTGTTGGGGTTTGTTTTTCAAAAGGTTCTTGGTTTAGTGGGCTCTCTTTGCAAGGGTTTTCTTCTCTCCCTTGTGTCTCTGTGCCTTGTTATGTAGGGTACTTTTGATATAACGGGTTTTGAATTGGCTATGTCTAGGAAAGAATGCCTTCGCTTTGCTAGCCATGACAAGGCCATATTCAATGCTTGTGAGTTGTGAGTGATTGATCAATGTCTTGTTGAGGGGATGCCCATTCTACTTATGCAAGCTCATGTAGAGTCTATTCAAGGGGTGTTTGTTTTGAGGCCTATTGGCATAGGTGTGAAAGGTTTGTTGGAGGATGGGTTGTGACATGTTAGAGATAGGGGCTGCTTCATTGCAGCCTATTGTTTCACTTGACCTTGAGGTCTCCAATTTTGTATCACCCTCTTCTTTAGTGTATGCTTTGAAGGATGTGGGGTATGTTTTGGCTGCACCTTTGTCTAGATGGATCTGTTGGGAATGTATGTGTGGTTTTACCTTCCCCTCTGGTTATCAATGTTCCTAATTCTTTGGTTGAGAGGGCTTTTGGTGTCATGTCTCCTTTTTAAACAAGTTCCCATGATGCTTTGTAAGCTCATTTCCTATTTCCCATGGGCTTAGGGAAATATTACTAGGGGAATGGATTTATAATCTTTATGCTTTTTATTTCTTCATAATTGATTACTTAAAGTATTTTCATAAAGTGGGTGCCTAGAGTGGGAGTGTTTTGTAATTGGAACATTTTTTTAATTTAATTTCCCCATGTGGTGTGGGGAGGCATTTGAAAATATAAAAAAGGGTTCTATTTTGGAGGGAAAATTGAGCACTCAAGGAGACTGTAAGCAAGGCCTTTTGCCAAATGATGTATGCTTGTTTTATCAATTTAGTTCCTCAAATGGATTGGATGTTTGATTCATCTATAATTGTTGATTGGAGGATGGAAACTCCTTGATTTCCATCATTGGATCAGCGAACGGAGACCCTTGATTCAAATTTGGATGACTTGATTTAGAGATTGCACTTGGACTTCATTGTGGCAAATAACTAAGGATTTAAGGCCAAGTGGCGAAGGATTTGGATGTTTCTTGCATATGACCTAGTTGTGAATGTATTATTAAGTTGGGTGATCATTTTAGTTTTATGATTGTTGGTTTTTGGTGGTTATCTCAACACCATTTTCTTGTATTTGATGGGTGGCTTGTTGAGTGCTATATATAATAAATTGATTGGTGGTTGTGATAATTGATTTTGATTTGCAACTTCATAAATATTTGTAATTCTTGAACTGAAAACCAATAGATTATGAGTGGGTTATTGTGTTTTTGATTAGGTAAATTGGTTTTGAAGGGACCAACAACCTTGTACATCAGATGGAATAGCTCAAAGCATAACTAACAATCCCACAAGGGAGGAAAACACAACTACAACCAAGTTGCAAAATGAGAATTAAAACCACTACAGCCAAATTGTAAAGCACAAAAGAGTACTTAGGGATCTAACCTAAACAATGCCACACCCTATCTTATTTAATTTGACACCCTTAACTTTGGTATGCAATTAGGAGATAGAATTGGGAAGACTTTTCTTTCACATTTATACAACTATCCAAGAAATGTTATCGGCTAAATCCTCAAACCTAGGAGAAGGGGGGATTCCCCTTTAGAGAGCCCATCCTTGGGAACAACAAAATCAATAGAATTTTGAGCTAGTGTTGCTAAACGTTGATCAATCTCCTTAGGAGTAGGTGGGCACAATGTTGAGGTTCTAGGAACAAGTGGAGTACAAGAAACATAACATTGAGCAACTATATTAATCAATGTGTGGAACTCACCAAAAGTAGTCGATAGAGCAACACTCTCCATAGTTGTACTAGCCATATGAGAAATCCCCTTAGGGGTATGACTTGCCACATGAGGAATGAGGAGATAGGACCCAATATTATAGAAGACTTGTCATCTTGAGAAGAGCCAACAACCAAAGTGTTAGAAGCGTGAATAGTCAATTGATCCCCATAACGTTCCTCAACCATGTACTTGCCACCTAAATTGAGAGAGAGGACAATAAGAAGCTAGGTGATTGATGACAAACCATTGTTTACATTTAAAGGGGAGACCCTCATAGTCAAGTGGTTAATTCCATGGCCTATACCCCACCATCAAAATAATATCCTCGTGGGAGCCTTGAGATATCAATGTCAACAAGAGTACATGCAAACATTGAGTGACCCATGTAGGAAGTAGCACAATCATCCTTCAAATGTAATTGATATTTCTTGTTGCAAGTATGCACAATTTTTTTGGGTAATCTAATCTTGATTTTTGACAAAAGGAATTCAATTACAAAGTATTGGAACTTATTAGGTGGGCAATTTGGTAAAAAATGGCTAATAGTGTAATCTAGAGGAGACATGATATGGTAGAAAGGAGGCATGATTTGGTAGAGGAAGAAATGTTCAAACAATGTTTTTAGTATTGATCAATTTGAATGCAGGTCAGTGAGAAATGGATCAAACACTCACAGACATGATGACAATTATGGTGTAAGTCATGGACGGTTAGAAAGTTCCAAAATATTTGGAATCACCTACCCAAAAGAGAAGTACATGAGGGGTTAAACCAAATTGTTGGTTCTTTTCCCAATCCCTTCCAACCCAAATTCTTTCAAACGAAGTGGCAACTGAGCAAATAAAAGGATTTTTCTAGTCCTTCATGTTGAATACATAACTCTTTAAGAAGAAGTTCAAGATATTGTCATTTGTTGCATTTTGCAACTTCAAAACTTTGAAATGTTCCTCAAATTGAAAAGAGACTAGTTCAAAATTAGGTTAACAAAGAATTGCAACAACACTTGCACAAGGTTCTTATACCTATGTATTATGGGACATAGAAGTGTTCAACCCCTACATAGATATCAAAAATCAATACATACCTATCTCTAAATCTAATGTACAAAGAAGAAGCCATCATGTTTGTTTCTTTTCACTTGGAAGATGTAGCCCATGTGATGGTGTGGATAGGGCTATTTCCCTAACTAGTTCTACTATTGGGATTTTACACACTTTATCTCTTAAGTTTAATTAGGACACTTTTAGGGTATTTTCACTATGTTTCATATCATAAGATTAAGATACTTGTAATAATCTTATTTTTTCCTATGTCTCACCTTGGCCTAAATAACTAAGGGTTTCTCATACATTGTTCATATTCTATTTGCATTATTTGAGAGAAATACAATTTATTCTTTTTATATTGATATTTTAAGTTTTTTGTGCTTTGCATTAGGCTTCTAGATCTTGGGTGGCTATCTCCATAGCCAAATCTTTCATGGTATCAAAATTTGTTGAGTGCCTTTGGTTAGTCTTTTGGAAGATCTTGAGTATATATCTTGTATTTTTTAATGCATTGAGTATTTCTCTTGCATCCTTGAATAATTTGGAGAATTAAATGTGTGATAAAAATACTAGATTTTAGGGAGGTTTTATTGTGGCTTTGTATTGTAATGTATTTGAGAGATTGGTGGAAGAAATTAGAGCTCATCATTGTGTTTATAGTGTTTGAGAAAGTCATATTTGTCTTTTGTTTCATCGTAGTTGGACATTAAAGGTTAGGTTTGGAAGGGTTTGAAATTAAGAGGTCATTACCAAATGAGGAGGTAACCATATTTTTAGAGCATTTTAGGTGAAATATGACCATGCCATTGCATTTAGGAGGCCTAAAAATTTACCAATCAATTGTCGATTTGTTGATTTTGGAGCACTTTACTCTAGACTCTTAAAAAAATTGTATAGAAGTACTCACAAGGAACTACCTGCACAACCTTGTTGGGCCCTCGTACAACAAATTGTTTTCACTAGGGGAACTTATCCTATTCATATACATTAACTAAATGAATATTATTTATTTATTTAATTCATCATTTATCCTTATTCCTTACCCTTAATTTAAAAAAAAACATTTATTTAATTAAGTCTAATCTCATAATCCTATCCCATAAGATTTAAATAAAAACAAATTATTTATTTCAATTTCCCCCTTTCCATCTCAATTTAACTAGTTAATTAAATTGATTAAATTAACCAACTAATACCTTGAACATGCCTAAGTGTGGTTAATTTAGTTAATTTCACCTACATTCCACTTATCCCTAAAAAACTACAATAAAATATTAGCCATGAATAATTTCTAGGTAGTCCTAACCCTGGGTAAAAGTACAAAGTTGTGTCACACTTTTATAAAGGAAACAACCAACACTAATCCTACTTTTAAACTTGAATCACTGAAAAGTGACATATATGTTTTGAATTTTTAAATGATGTAAACTAAGAAAATGTGTATTTTTTAGTATACTATACATTTGTATTTTTTTGAAAAATTAAAAAAATTATTTGAATATAGTATTTTATAAATTGACAATATAATTTAATTGCTGATAAAACACTAAAAAATTAAGTTACATGAGATGTCGAGCTTTATATAGTAAATTTTATTTTTTTCTTTCAATTTTTGTGTGTTTATTTATAACTTGAAACTTTAGTGCATAGATATATTTGGGTAAAAGCAAGAAGTTGTGTCCACGAAGAGGGGAAGTTTCGGCCAAAACAAAAAAAATCGCAAGAAATGCGTACACATTTTTAAAAAACACGTATGCATTATGGATTGGGTACCCGAGCCTAAATCCGAATGTGTATGCGTTTAGATTCGGGTACACAACCTAAAATGCATACACATTTCACAAAGCTATTTATTTTTTAAAATTAACGACTGTGTTTTCATTTTCACAGTTAATTTGAGCCGTGCATTTGAAGGAGAAGGAAGATCGTGTACGCGTTTTGAAGGGCCTAATTAAGCAATTTTTCACTACCACCTTGTCCCGTCGACACAACCGACCTCAGCAACCTCTAGGTTGGTTGAATTCTGCCATTTTTTTGCTTTATATTTTGCATTTCTATTTTGTAATTGTTATTTAGTTTGTTTTAGTTCAATATTTTATAGTTTTTAAATTGCATTTAAAAAACCAAAAACATCAACGAAACAAAAAAAGTTAAATTGTAAATCGAAAACCATAAAAACTAAACCTAAATTGGACACATTTAACTTAGAAATCAAAACCCTAAACCCTAGGTTCCAAAAAACATAGACCTAAAAACTAAAACCCTTAATCCTTGGAACTAAACCTTAAAACCTAAACCTAAAACCCTAATATTTTCACCTTTTAGATAGTGCAACTTGAAAGTACAATCAATACTTCAATGCAACCATTTGTGTTGAGAAATGAGGAGATGTTTCTTAACTAGTTCAACAAATCATAGCATAAATTTATGAGGTTGATCTAATTAGGATTGATCATGTTGCTATGGTACACCATTGCCATACTCGACTATAGTTTAAACATTCTCATTTTTTAGTATGGTTACAAGTTTCAATCTCATTAGGATTGATCATTGTTGATCGTGTTTTCTGCACAATAACAACCAGACAGAATATAATATCCTATCTCTCTTGAAAGGTAAATCTCTATCGGCAAGCCTCAAGAGATAACCCCAAGGTCTCTAATGTCAGGTCTTGACAGTGCATAAACTACTCAGTAACGAAATGTGAAAATGCTGGTAATCACAATGGGACCTTACTACAAGCAAAATGCTGAATCAATTTTATCAGATCTAACAATCTGATGGTGCTTTAATCCTATATTTAACCCAATGATCAAAGAAATAGAAAAAGGATAGGGTTTCAGAGAGAGTTCTAAACCTAACATTACTCCTAAGATCGATAATGAAGGTAACCAACACTCGAATGGACCAATCCCTCTAAAACCGATGTCTGCTTGACCAAGATAAATCTACAGTCTCATAGAAAACAGTGCCATCTTTTGAGGTGTTAAGATTTTCAAATCACGAACATTCATTCAACAACCCTTTTTGCAGTTGAAATGAACAAATCTTCACAATCGAACTAGGCACATGGAATATGAAGTCCAGGCTAACTTTGCAAAGCAACTAACAATCAGTTGGTTGCGAAAAGTATGGACTGAAGGATTGCTGCAACATTCAAGTATTAAATCACAAACATTATCGAACCCAAAACTAATCTAAACATGAACCTCCTCAAAGCAATTTTAAAGATAGAATAAAAAGAACCATGCAAAACAAAAGAAGACAAGTATGACACCAAATCACAATGTCATTTCTTGTATTCAAATTGTCCACTGTAGCAACAATTCCAGATTTCTTTTACAACATTTGCTTGAGAATACCTATTTGCTACTAACTACCTCTATTTCTAACTATTTTGCTCTCTAACCATCTAACTATTTCTAACCGTTCCAACCATTCAACTGAGGCGAAGTGCCCAATATATAGAATTCCCCATAAAACGTCGGCTAGGCAAGGGTTCTGCAGCATTAATGGCACAACAACTTGGCCAAGAGAGTCTTCGAAATGGGTCAAACAGGCATTAAATGCACATCCCGTCCAAGTCGGCCTGAGATCCGCAGCTCAGACGATGCACGGGAAGATAATAGAGAAGCACAAATCGCACCGCAGCCTATCATTAGCTCCCTTCCCTATTATCTCTGTTCTGATCTGGCTCTTCATGTACTTTCAAGAACGTCCCATCCAGGCCTGCCACAGGCGGCAGGGGCAGAAACCCTAAGTCGATTCGATGGATGCAATCTCGTCCCTTGAGTGCTTGACCGACCTACCCAGCCCGCCTCATACGCTAGGTATTTGCCAATAACTGCAAGGTAGGTGGCCGTATCATCTAGCTGGTGCTTGGACACAAAATCATCATTACTTGGTGCATAAACGTCCTACCACCATTCTCTCAACTGCTCCAGATTCAAATACTTGAGTGCGATCTTCCTTCTTCCTATCATTATCTCAAAAAGCAATGCAACCATTGTAGACACCGCTCATGGTGTTATCAATGTGTCTTCTCTGTTTGTAAATCTTCTTTAACACCCTCTGCCTAATCCGCAGTGACTTTGTTCTCAGGGATCCTGCTCTTGATGTCCAGCTTAATCTTCTCTGCATCAGACAATGAGGAACCAGTTGCTGCTTTGCTAGATTCAGCCTGTATTCGTCAAGAAAACCACAAGAAAACCATAGGAAACCAATGCTAATCCATTAATACATCATTAGAATGCATCTCAAAGTGTCATTAAATCTCATATGAAGTGATCCCACAAATTTCGGGTTTCGAGGCCATCCGCAGAATTTGAGCCAAAGAGGAATTTCGGGAAATTCCAGACCGATCGGATTCCAACGGAATACCCAAGAAACACGTACTTAACTATCAAATCTAATCATTTTTCATCAATAAATCACATGAGAGATCCAAATATGACATGAAATAATCATTAAATGCATCACAAATTATAAACGAATCCAATTATTTCATGTTCCTTTATGTTTCATCAAATTTCAGGGAAATCTGTGAGGGATGGATTTCCGTGAATAATGGGCCAAAGAGGATTTTCGGGAAACCAGAGGGATGGCGGATTTCGAAATCCGGACTTAACGAAAATCCGTGGTTAAGGCACAATTCCGAACTAAACGGTGCAAATTCAAGTACTTCGGCCAAACAAATTTCATTCGGGATGAGGTCATGCCGAGTGGGGCAAGTCTCGCCGAAAGCGAATGTGAAAGTCATGTCGATGAGAGACTTTCTTCAGTATAGAGTCACAGCGAATTGCCCTGGTCTCACTGACCATCAAAGTTTAAGTAACCACTTCGGCCAGACTAAAGTTTGTCTATATGATGTCTTAGTGAACTTTCTGAGTCTTGCCGAATGGCAATGGGGAACATCTCGATGTGACCAGCGGGTAGTCGGGGTAAGGTCTCAGCGACTTCTTTTGGTCTCGCCGACCAGCGATAGAACATGAGAGACCTTTGGTGTGAGAAAGATATAGTCACAACGAACATAAGGACTTAGGAGGGCTTTCGGTGAAGTGCTTGAGTTCGGCTAGAGGTCCCAGCGACTATGTTATGTCTCACCAATGAAGAGTTCCATCGACATAACCTCTTGCCGACGTTATGAAGTCACCCCGACAGAAGATCTGGGCTCGCCAAGAGAAAGGTTTCACTATGAAGTCTTGGCGAATGTTAGGAGTCTCGCCGAAAGTGAAGGCTTCGGCAAGAGTAGGGAGCTCACGGTAAGGTCCTAGTGAAGCATGAATGTCTCCCCGATAGAAGGTCACTCGACAAGAGTAGGATGTTTGGCGAAGGGTCTCGCCGAAAGGGGGAGGTCTCAGCGACAGAACGAAAGATCGGCAAGACGAAAGGAGCCCGCTATGAGCTCTCGGCGACGGGGTTTGTCTTGCCGACAAAAAGACTTTTGGCATGAGAATTGCAGTGTCCGGGCGACCAAATGCAAACCCACGAAGGGCTTCGGCGTGACACAGAAAGATCTACGCGACATCTCACCGACCTTGAAGGGTTACAACGACTAAAATTCAGAAGGGATAGATAGTCCTGACTTCCTCAAGACACTGAACCAACGCAAAATTTCAACCATTTAACTCAGGACAAGTTAGGGATGGACCTTTCCTAGATTTTCTCTTGCGTTTCAGGCCCGTTTTAAGACGACATAACTTGAAATGAGATTGCCCCCAGTCGGAAACCCTATTCACCCGCCATTAGCACACAGGCAAACTCAGAACTCAACTAGGAGATGACAAATGACGTAATACTGAACAATCCCAGCATGAAATAATCCAAGAGACCCAGAAACCAAGTTAGATACACCCCTCAAAGCATGCATGAAGCCAACAACACAATTGACAGGATAGTCAGAAAAGGAATTTCGGGAAGTCGACGATAGGGCGGAATCCGGGAAAATCCAGCCCACGCGGAAATTTGCGAATACTGAAAATCCCCAAAAAACAAGGGTCCAGCCGGAGTCCAAGTAGGATCCGGGAAAATCCGACCAGGGCGGAAAATCCCGAATTCAAGCAAAAGCCCAAAATTCATCCAGAACTCAAGATTTTCAATGAATAACCCGGGGGAAACATTTAGGCATTCAAAATAAACATTTTAAGCATGTGCCTAAACAAGACAAAACCTCAAAAGAAAAGGCCAAAACACCAAAACCAAACAGTAAGAGGGTCCCTGCTTCCGGCGGGGCGTGTGTGCAAAAAATTGCACAACAATCATGTTGCTCTTGCTCATTGAGTAATTTCAATTTGGAAATTGCCCTCCTTGCTTTATTTTGTGTCCTCCTTGTCGTTGGTTCTTAACTTTCACTTCACATAATTTTAGAAGTATCCCTCCTTGGAGGTTTCTTATATTTTTTATTTGACATAGATATGTTTTCATGTCATCAAATCTCTAAATAATTATATATTAAAGATCTAATTTCTTCCATTTTTGCATGATAAATTATGCATACCAATTCACATGTATAAATATGATTTGATTACAACTAAAAAATTTAGTGAAGTCTTTGTACTTAAAGAAGCCATTTTCAATATGTGAATAGAACTCAAGCTCATCTTTGTTTATTTTGTATTGCAATTACCGTTAGCATATATCTGTGTCCCTTTGAATGTCTTCTATTAATTTTATTCTTATCTTTAGTATGCTTTGAAAATAATGAATGAGATTATAAATTAATGTTAGTGTTAAACTTATTTCTTCTTAACTACTTTGTCCCACTATAGAGAACTTGTGTCTCTTATCATGAAATTTGAAAATTTAGATAAATCAATTTATGTCCTTGGATTTAATTAAATTCTATGTCATACTTGATAAATACATGTATTCACAATCAACACCTTAGTTCTATAGATATACTCTTATTGGGAAACAACCACACCTATGAGTAAACTTCCCCTCGACCCAAAAGATAAAGCTCTAGCCATAAAAGTAGAAGAATATTACTTATTGATGTTCATTAGTTAATTAATGATAGGCAATATTTATGAGCTCCATTGAGCACCCTTGTCTAACAATAATTTCCTAATATTTAGAATCTAGTATAATTTTTACAAATTAAACTACATGGTTTTCATCATTTACCCATTTTGACACTCATTCTTGAGTTGAATAACCTAAATTAGTGGGGTTTCCTTCTCTTTTTCCACCTTTATATGTAATAGAAGACACTCTAAACAACCCCTAACCTCCTATTAACACCCAATTTGAGAAATCAAAGTTATATATCTGTGTCTTATTTTTCATTCTTTAGTCCTTTACCTATAGAAATTTGGTTCCTCACCTCATGTTCACAATCTCTATTTACTAATCTTCTTATTTAATTTTTCCAATAATGATTCAAAGAAGCCTCATTGTTGATATCGTAGCCTTTTGTGAGCTCTCAATTCTTGATGTTTTATCCAACTCCTAGTTTATGTTGATGGTGATTTATTTAAATAAATCTTAAGTCTTTACCTTAATCCATGTGGTTTTATTTTATTTGTTCCTGGACTTGCTATCAATATTTGCACATGACTTAAGTATTTGTGTTTTCTTTATTCAATGATTGGGCATGGGTATTTTTGTTTCATGCATCAACCACATGTAGTTGCATATATGTATATTATGTTTCTTGGTTAAATAGTAAAAGGTAAGAGTAGCTATCTTGAATCTTGTTGTTTTTCCCCTTAGTATTGATCATGTTTCAATTAATGTATATCATCAAATTTGGCTATAGTTTAATTATCAAGTGATATCTAGCTAAAAATAAGTTTATGGCCTTCTTTCAGGGGATTCACTTAATAAACCAATGACATAGTGCATGCATTCATAGGGTTCTAATAAAACCCCCTAATTTCATTTCTACCCATCAGACTTATAATTAGAGTACCTCCCTATTTTCACTAAGAGGTATCCTATGTACCTATTTTTCTAGTTAAGTTCTTATATGATCCCTTTAATATTTCCACACTATTAGCCAAGGGAAATTCCCACATATAGATCTAACTCAAAACTATTTATAATTTCCATCCCATTTATTAAAGGTTTAACATAAAATACCTAGATGAATTATGACAAATATGTCATCCTCTAGAAAGTTTTGATGTAGAAGCACTTATACAACTCAACATGTGAACCCTTTCCATGTACACAAAATGTAATAGTGCATCCTTAGATATTTTAGGTATCTTAATTATAGTATACATATTGATCTAAATTATAGTGGAAATATTTTAGATATACTTGATGATTCTTCTTGGAAGGGTTGCAAAAGTACTAAAAGGTGTTCAATAATTAGTTTTAGGTAATGTAGGTAGGATTTTATTAAAATTGTATGACCTTGGTGTGACAATTATCTCCATTTTTAGTTGCAATCTAAGAGTTGGTTGTAACAAAAAACCCTTCATATTAACAACCACACACTGGACTCAATTTAATGTGTACATGCTATGGATTTTTAATGATGGATTTTTTAATGTTATAAATTGAATGTGTCTTTAAATGAAAAGTATTTTGAATTTGTGCATGTTCAATGTGATTTTTAAATAACTTTCAAATTTTGTGCGTTATTTAATTCGTTTGTTGATATATATTTTTTAATTGTTTAACATGCAGTTGCCATTTCATTGTTCACATGGATCCAAAATTTAACATAGAGGGTTTTATACTTGATGCACAAGTTCTTGCAGATCCCATACATCCAGATCTACCACCACAACAAAACCCCACATCTCCACACTCTCCACCTCCTAACCCCTCACCCCTTATAGTAGATCAGGCTCAGTTAAGAGAGAGCATTAGAGCAAACCTTAATGTGATTCAGGGAACCATAAATCTGATAAACAACGAGCCTAGAATCCCCCCATCTCGCGTAGTTTGCATCTTCGATGCAAACTATTGTCGATTCTGTTCAATCTATTGACGTAGACCTAGATAGGTTCCATCAATGGAGAGAAGAGAATTCTATGCAGATGGATTGTCCTATAAAGAAATTAATGACCTTAAAATTACCAAACAAGCCATTTGCCAACATTTTTTTAGCCCCTAAACAAATGAACCAATTCCACCCACCAAAAAATGAATTTCAATTTTGTGGTGTAAGCACCTGCAGATAGCTGCAAATTTTTGGGATAAATGGTGGATGGTGTTTAATAGCCCAACACATGGAAATTGTGAGACACCCCTATACTTTTTTAGAAAGTTATGGGCTGAGTTTGAGTTGGGTTTAAAACCCAACTATTTTGATATGAGGTCATTTCAGGGAGTTGGGTGTGGCATGCTCCAACATAGATTAGGAGCACATGCCGATCCTCAACGATGTGCTTCGATTGCTCCTATTGTTCCTCCTCCTTCTCCTGGTGTTCCCGCTGTAGTTTAGCAACAAACGATGTCAACATTAGGAGCATTGAGTTCTCTTTTAGGACATCTCACTCATTCGACTACACACACGACAATTGAAGTGGCCAATAGAGAGCATGGAGGCTTGGGCTATGGGAATACTTGTTGATGTGGTGTTTTTCACACTTTCTCAACATAGGCAGTACATAGATGCACTACCTCACTTGAAAGGAGATTTCCAACAAGAAGTTGCTGAAAATCGCCCCAAGGTCTCTCGATGTTAGGTCATGACTTGCATGGACTTCCCTTGTTGATATTTGATGTGATTTTTCTGGTAATCATAGGGAAGACTTACATAGCTGGATGCAAAGTGGATCTTGGAAGAGTTCTTGAGGTGGAAAGCTAAAGTGCAGTTTGCTGCAGGTTCAAACAATAATTATGAACTCCTATTTTATCTTAAGATTTGACTTTACAATGTGCAATGAACCTTAGCATATGTTATTTATTAAAAGAAAAGGAAAAAGAGCAGGGGAGAAGAGAGGTTCCTGGATCTGAAATTATGAATGAACAGTGATCATGGAGGTTCTACTATGGAAAACTTCCTTAAAACAAAATCTCACTTAACCAGAAAATTCAGTGTCATGAAATCTGTGCTATCTTTTAAGGCCTGCAAATATTTTACCATTCATTCACCATATGCATGGATGAATAAAGATAAAGGTTTGGGGAAACTTTAAATTTAAGTCCATACTAACTTTACACAACCATCTACTAGCAACAAATAGCAAAAAGTATGGACAAAGAAGGCATCTATGCAACAAAAATCTTCACAACCATAGGACAACATTATCAAATCTATCAAAGAAAATTTATAACTAACTGAACAACAATGCAAATCTAACTAGATCAACTAACTATTGGAGATGAATCATGAAAATGCCAAGAAACTCAAAAATGCACCAAAGTCAATGTATTTCTATTATAATTTCAGCAGCATGTCATTACAACAACTCAACTTTCTCTTGAAAATGAGTGGAGACCCCTTATTTATAGTGTCCAAAAAGTAGAATGAATGGCCAAGATTAATTTGCATTGTGTGGCCAAGATTCACTACAAACTAGGGTTCTACCTACCACACAATATATTACATTTAAAATACATTCTTGTCCTTATCCCTATTTTGTCTTCTAGTGACAACACTGTAGTGTTTTATTTATTTTTGCTGATTTCCCTTTGCTGTAGCTATGCCTTAAGGAATTCCTCATCAATAATAGGGTTTCCCTCCTACCTCTTCAAAGCAGCATACTCCATGAACTTCAAGATAAGCGACTAGAGCTTATCAACCTCCAAAATCTTAGATCGCAGTAGCTGGTAACTCCACTCCTTGGATATGTCAGTGAGCTTTTCCCAGTCTTCATCATATTTGGCAGCGTGGTCCCTGAACAACTCAGATTGGATGAAGGATCGGGCAGCAAAACTCATGAAGTCGGTAGTGATCTCGTCTAACATCCCATCCTCCATCCTTTTCTGGAAATGAGGCTTTATCTTTTCTGGATCCATTTGCACGACATGCATATCATACCCCGTCATTACCTTCAAATATTGACCGTAATCTGCCCAAACATCCTTAGCCCAATCGATATTTGGATCCACCTTATTGATCACCTGCTCCAACCTTTCTTTTTGGTTCTCGAAGTCCCGTTTCCATACATCCATTAGCCAATGATCGTCCTTCTTGAAAGCAAGTTCCTTTTCCCAAGTCTCGCTTGGCAGTTTGAGGATAGCCTCAATCTTCGGGTAAGTAGACTCATACCTCTTTGGGAAGTCAATGCAGATTTTCCTTGTGCTCTCAAGGGAATTTTGTATGTCCAAGAATTTGTTTGTTTTCCTAATTGCACGAGTGATGCCCATGTTTCCAACGTACAAGACTTGCTAGAACCAGCTCTCCGTTGTCTTATCCAAATTATTTCTCTTTTCAAACTTGTCTATTTTTTCTTTGGATAACAGCTAGGGTGAAGCCGAGGACGTGGTAGGTAGTTCTTCTACTGATGACCACTGCTGGATGTAGGCTGTCAGATCAACCACTTGTGCCTTGAGCTTGTCCTTTAAGATCTTATCTTGTTGTATCAGGTGCACCACAGTGGCAACGAACTCCTGGAGGCGATCCAATTTCTGCTCCCTTGAAGCAGTTCCCAAGTTGATAGTGGAGATGTTGTAGCTTATTCCTTCTTCTCCCACCATCGATGTGGCTAATTGCACCATTTTGGATCCAGAGGCATCCATTGTCACCTTTGATTGAACCTTGGGCTTCTTTTCTTTCTTAGTTGTAATTTGTGCCTAGGCCAAGATGGCCTCCAATCTCATTTTGGGATCCTTTGGAGCAGGAGCTTTCTTTTCTAGTTGTTTTTCCAGCCATTCAGGCATTGAAGACTTTTCCTTAGGTGATTCATGATCACCTTCCTCCTCATTTCTTCTGATTTCAATCTCCTTTTCTTTAGGAGTTTCTTCCTCTGCCTTTGTATCTTCTTCTTCTTCATTGGAGTCCTAGATGAATACCGTGCGCTTGATGGGGGATTTAGTGGGCATGCGCCCCTGGGGCTGATTTCCTTTTCAGAATCCTTTTCTTCCTCATGTTCATGCCCCTTGGGCTGCTTAGTCTTTGGATTCTCATAGCTTTCAGCCTCTTCTTCAGGCTTATCTTCTTTGTTCTCTTCTTCCTCATTTGGAGGTGACACATCTTCATGTTCCTTCCCTCCCTATTCTTCCTTCCCTTCTGAGAGAGGTATCTCTTCATTATGCTTAAGGCCTTCTTCCATTTTATCATCTGTTGGAAGTTTCATGCCTTCTTCTATTTCATCATCTTCTTGTCTCCGTTCTTCTGCGGGCGGCCTTTCTATTTCTTCTCCAACATCTTTCAATTGCTGGGCCATCTCTTCCTCGAAGTCGACATCAAATGCTTGTATAATTTCAGTACCGACATCCCTCTCATCACTGCCCTCAGAAGACTGTCTCCTCTCCTTCATGAACTACCTTATCAATTTGCAGATGTTGATGGTCTGGATGCTTGTGGTAGTCGTCTACTTCCTCCTCCAATTCCTTTGCAGCTTCCTTTTCCCGTCATTCCCATTCCTCATATATTTTCATTGTGGCCTTCATCTTAGGTGGTTCAGTCAGAGGCTTTGAGACAGGAACACTGGCGAGGACCTGTGCTAAGGCAGCTTGAATGGCTGGATTCAACAACACTTCAGAAATTTCAGAGGGAGCACTTTGCATATGCCGCGAAAATGCTTCTAGAAGTGATAGTGCAGGCATGGGTATTGTTGCTGTTGCTAATGAAAGGGACATAGTTGGAGACATGGATGCAGAAGAAAGTGGAGAGGTGGTGGTAGAAGAAGAATCAACCACCATGACTAGTCCCATTGGTGAAGAAGAATCAAGGTGGATCGAGATGTCCACCGTAGGCGGGGAGGTAGCCACCATGGCTTGAGAGGTTAATGAAAGAACATCAGTAGCAGAGGCAACTGGTGGAGAATTAGGTTGGTCTGTTTCCATTTCCTCTCCCTCTTGGAGTGAGTCCTCTTGTATAACATGCACTGTAGTGGCATCGCCCAAGCTCTTATGTCTCTTGGAGGACTCACCTTCTGAAGCCTTTCTTGCATATACTTTCGGGTTAGGCTGCTGCTCGTCAGTCTCCTTTCTTTTCCTTGACCTCGTGAGTGGAGGGGATTTGGATGTTTCTCCTATTTAGGCTATAGCAGCTCCATCATCCGTTGCACTAGGCTCACTTTTGAGCCCCTCATAGGTCAGGACGATCCTTTATTGCTTCAATTGGGAAACTTACCCATTAACCCATTCCTTTGTACGAGCTTTGATTGGATTAGTTATGATATCGAGGTCATTGAACTCCTGCTCGTCCCAGTCTATCAGTGGCAATGACAAGTTACCGATTGCACTATACCTAGGACCCATAATTGTGTTCTCATCTTATTCAACCTAATCAGGCACAAGAAATAGGTTCACTCTTTTCACAAAGGATGTGGTCATCCGCATGTAATGTCTCATCAACACCTCTTTGCCATCTTGGCAGTTTTCCCATAAATCTTCAACATGGTGCAGATGGGTGTAGTCGGGTCCAAGTGCCTTTCTTATATGCCCGTAATGTTTTATTCATGGACGGGTGGTATGAAGCCAAAAATGATACTCGGCCAGCTCCTTTTCTGAATTCCCTGCACATTGAGAGGTATGCAACTTATACATCCCTTGGCCAAAAGAAAGGGGATAAGGGATCCTTGCCAAATGCTTGCTGCTTAGCAAGGTGTGTACATGCCGCAACTGCTGGGAGAGTTCTAACAATATAATCCAGCCGTTAGGGTACTGGGGTAGTTTGTTTGGCCTTTCTGTGAAGCCTTAAGCGCGGATGTATGTGAACTTGGGATACTGGATGAACACGAAAGCATATTGTTTTAAGAAGGTGTTAGCACTGTGGGAAACTCACCTCCCAAAGTCACCCTTGATCAGCCTAATGATATGACCTATGAAAGTGCCATTAACCCTGCAGTAGTCCTTCTTGTAATTCCTGTACTACAATTGAGGGTACCTATCATAAACATTCACCTCCCAGCCTTGCTCTTCATTCAGAGCTCTAAACAAGCCACTATATTACCTCTGCTCAGCCGGTGAATAAACCAAGTAGGACATCATATAGAACTTGGAGGTCTTTTTAACATTCATAAATTGCTCATGAAAACAATCGCTTATTATTCCTCCCCAAAAAAATGTGGTAACATCCTCCTTTCTACGGAGAATTGGTTTAACAAAGTAGACCATCCATTCTTGAAAGTAGGCCACAGTAGGAAGGCCCATTACCCTTCTTAGCATGGTCACCAGGTCGTGATAATCTTCATGGAGATCACTGCGAAAAAGCTCCTAAGGAACCTTTGCAGTGCTGCCCCTCTTCTCCTTGAGCCAATATTGATTTATCAGTTTCTTACATACAACTGGGTCCTCTTCCCACATTGCCTTACATTCCTTTATGGTTGGTAGTTCCATCTCCCCAAAGGTAGGGATGTGGAAGGTCTTCATTATTGCTTCGCCCGACATGTCAGGTAGAATGTTCCCATCTTTGTCTACAATAGTTCTGGTTTCTGGCTGGTATGCTGCCCTGCATGCCATTACTAGCTCAGGGGTGACAAGAGATGGAGTAAAGCCTTCAGCCTTAGCAATCCCACTGCGTTTGATCAATCTGACATTTTTTGTCTGAGGACTGATTCTGACTCTTTGTTTAAATTCATCAATATTGATGTGCCCAATGTTGGTATCTGTAATCTCCTTCCAATCCGTGATGAACTTTGAATGCAACAACTCTCCTTGGAACTGGTACTTCATTTGATCCTTGTCCTCTTTTCCATGAGGAGCCCTACCTGTTTTCTTTCCTTTGTCTTTCTTTGTGGCTGCCCCTGAGGGTCTTGCACACGATTCCATAAATTCTGCACACAAAGGCATGGTGAGCGTAATCAAGCATGGAGACACAAATGGCTAGCCAAATCCCTGCACATGGAGTCATATCAGACAATATATCATTCAAGAAACCAAATATTTGTTCTAGATGGTCATTAGCAATCAACTAAAGGGAGTTCAGATGGTCTGAGTCCCAGGGGCCAAACCTCCCTGGTAGGATGGTTGCTTTGAAGGGCGAACAGGGTAGGGCAATCCGCATGTTTTCTCCCACCTTCATATTAAGATGATTTGAAAGGTTCATGTAGGAGAGGGTCCAATTTGATCATGCGGGTCAATATTTGTTTCCAAATTGGAGGTCATTTGGATCATCATTCAGGCACCTGGAGTCATGAGGAGGGAAAGTCATTTAGGTTTTTTTCTATTTGAGATGACCTTGATGAAACGACATTTCAGGGGAGGTGTTCCAGAGTCCAGAACTCGCGAGTTTGAAGGATAGCTGGCATTACTCTTTGATCATCTAAGTGTTCGGGCTGAAAGGGTCAGGAAGCTGCTCGAGGATTGTCGTTGAGAACGGTTAGTAGCAGACGGAAGTCTGACGGGAGGAACCCGACGGACTGGACTTGAGATCAAGCTTGGCCTCCAAATTTCTTCATTAAGCGGGTTTCATCAGAAATTGGAGGATCAGAATTCAGGATGTGAAAAGATGGCCATGGAATTCCTTGGCGACAGCCGGGACGAGACAGAGTCCCGATGGTAGAAGTCTGACAGAGCGGGTCCGGTGGAGGCAAAGGCACTTAAGTTTCATCATTTGTTGTTCATGCGACATAGGGACGCCTGAGATCCAAAGGGTGGAAGGAAGTCATCTGATGGCCATGAGAAATGATGAAGTTGCATCAGAGGTCCGCGGATGAAACTTCGAGAACTGGGACCCGGAGGATACCAAGAATGTGGCAGTTTGTTTTGCTCTTTTAACACAAGCGGCGAATTGCAGGGCAGGTCCCAAATATCGGGTGGACAAGATTGTTATGCCGTTCAGAATGAAAAAAGTTATATGGAATCCCGGGGATGGAATCCCGCGGGAGCAGACCTATCAAACATGCTTGGAGGCAGGGAGTTCAATTTTTGTTAAGTCCCAATGTCAAACTGACAAGGGTGACCCGAGATCGCAGACTAGAGGAGATATCTCGCTGTTTTCAAGTTGTTTCAGTTTGAAGGTTTTATTAACAGCGAAGGGGAGTCTCGGGCCCGAAGGGCACTCTCACTCTGCAAAAAGAATGATGCAAAGGTGATGAAGTTCCAGATTTAGTTACATGATGATTCAGAGGTTTTCTCAAGATTTCATCACATGGGTTTTTTAGGCCTAGCCCTCCTCTATCAAATGAATGCATTTTAACCCCATTTTGTCCATTATTTTAACACGAAATCGCCAAAAAAAAGTGGGAGAAAGGACGATGAACTTACCATGAGAATTCAATGAAGGGAGTTGTTGAATCTGCGAGGGGACGACGAAGGATGACATCGGGCTCGAAGGTGACAAGCGACGAGGGCTCTTGGTCTTTGTAACTGCTTTGAACTTCTTTGGCCAATACCTGACATGTGAAAATGATAGGTTGGACCAAATATTTATACCCTAAGTTCATTTAATGCACCCCCATAAATGATTGTACCACGGGCGAGAAGTTGGTGAATTCAAATTTCGAGATGGCGGCGTGGGATCGAGAACCCAGGGGTCGAAAAGATGCAAGCTGGCGGCCGTTAGATCATGGTCGTTTGAAACTTGGTTGAGAAACAGAGGCGGCAATGAGGCTGTCGAATCTCAATCGACGGGAAGCCATTGAAGAACTGCCATTGGAAACGGCGAAAGAGAAACGAAAGTCCTGTAGGAGCATCCCGGTAGGTTGGGTCCAAAAGGCCTCAAAGCTACACAACTTGAACTTGGTCACCGAAGGCACGAAGAAACGGTGGACAAAGTACCAGGACCCGGGACGTGGAAGGATGAAGTCCTTCGGCCATTTGGAATGACAAATACCAAAGGGAAACCCGCAATGGGAAACCCAAGAAGCTGGGCCCGGATGATGCCAAGGACGTTGGCAGAGGCAAACTGCCAAGGGAACTCCGTGGGGGCCTAGGACTTAGAAAATTTTGTGGGGTGAAATGTGCCCTTCCTAATATGAAACTTTAAAGCTCGCTGACCATTTGGGACATCAAAACGGGGGCACACAAAATGAGGCAGCAACAAAAGTGACTCGACAAAGTGAAGGAAAGAGAGGGTCCCCATTCTGAATGGGGCGTGTGTGCTGAGGGCACAACAATACTCATGCATCCACTTCAGGTGACCCACATGCATCTGGGACGAAGTCATATATGAATTTACTATATTATGAGGATCATCCTACACAGGTATGTTCATCTTTTGAACTTAAATTTAATTTGTTTGAAATGTGCAAAATTAATGTAAATAATAACATCAAATTATATATATATAATATAATATTAATTCAAGAAGTGTTCGGTGTAGATGCATGATCACATGATGCCTGGATATCAATATGATCGTGTCTATATTTCGAGTGCTGTAGATTTGGGCTCACCTTTTGGTTAGGTACTTGAACCAATATATATTAAATAATTTGTGTGGATATATCTAATTTAATTTGAATTTATACACGTGTGAAATTATATATTATATCTAGATGCAGGGAGGTCATGCGATACCAAGTACTAACCAACCACAAGTTGTGGTGAGCACTCCTGAGTGATCATCAACTCAGGTGCATGCTTTCAAAATTTTGTTAAGTTTAAATTAAATACACATCATAGATCTAATTTAATTTGAATTTTTACACGTGTGAATGATCTATACATTGTTGTATCTATATGTAGGGATTTCATGTGATACCCATGGCACGCACATCTAAGACATCATCAACATTTATGCATGGGAAATCTTAGGTGCGTGATCTTGAGGTCATATCATTCGGGTTGTAAACTTTACTAAATCTCATATACAATTTTTAGGGACCTTTTAAGTATATATATTTGAGGTTTTAACATATTGTTTGCTAAATATGAATATGCAGGATATAGTAGATCAAGCATTTGGACCTTCTCAAGTGACAATTATGCTACCTGTTGAACAAAATGTGCCACTAGATTCACATGATCATATGGTAACTTATGCATACTAAAAAACATTTTTACTGTATTTACTAGATATTTAATTAAATTTATTTTTATCTTGAGTTTATATTTTCAAGTTTATATGTTTAATTATATCAAAATTTCTAAATAACTTTAAATCTAATTTCGAGTTTCTTGTACTCTTTTACAACATGATACAGGTACATCTAGTCCATGTGGAACAAATAGGAGACTTGATTTGATTGATTGCCCTGATAGTTAGATGGTTTTAAATTTTATGGACTATAGATCTCTAGTTTTATTTAAATATATGTGTTGGACTTGAGATATACATTTTGAACATGTTATTTCATGAACCATTTCACATACATTATATCGATTAATATGATCATTTTTGTGTTTATTTATATCAGTTGACTTTAACATGATGATTATATATGCAGTCAATTATGATCATGTTATGTTCATTTTGATGATTATATGTACTCATGTATGTATAGATATTTTATCTAATTTTCAAGTAATACATGCACTATATAAATTCTTGTCTAGAATCAAATTTCATATATATAATTTATCACATGGTTAGGTGACAAATTAAAACATTCCTTAAATATTTTAGATCATATTCATAATAAATCAAGGGCAGGTAATTTTAACTATTTTCCAATTCTAGCAAATATTTGAATCACTAAACAAAAATCTATCTCCTTGTATGTATAAAATGTATAATCTATACAATTGAACAATTATATAAAATGTGGTTTTATACAAGACATGAAATGTATAATCTATAAAATTGGATCAAGATATTTAAAAAGTGACTAATAAGTTCATACATCGAACAAACATTTATAATGTATATTGATGTTTAATACAACTATATAACATGATGAAACATATATGTGCATGTAGATACAATTAAAGCTTATCAAATTTTAGGTCAAGACCACAAATTGTTATTTACATAGTCTCTTGATAAATATTTTTTACAGTGACAATCACATTGTAGACCGACTTGATGAGAACCTGCAAAAATAATTAATGTAAGTAAAGTAACTATAGTTTTTATGAGCCATTTAACTAAATAATTTGTAGTACCCCTCCATTTTGCTTATGTTTTCTGTTAGCATGTTTTCACATTGATAGACTTTGGTACTTTGTTTCGGATATTTAGATCGCTGACATTAGAGCGATGGTGGATTTATTTTGTGATATGGTGAAACATTGTATGGTGATAATTAATTTCTGACATGCTTTATGTTAGCATAGATGTTTCCTTCAGATGTTATTGCTATATATATATGTTTATGGTAGATTAACTGTTATTTAATTTGTTAGTTTGATGTGATGTGTATTGGTGTGGAGAACGGAGTTGCATCACTCACTTGCGAGTGCCCTGTGATTTCTGTGATTTTCTTCGCATGGTGTGTTTGTATAATAGATTATATATATATATGTATGTTATTTGTTTGATTGTAGGATTGCAGGTACATGACACCGACTCCACCTGGTTACTCAGGTCTGAGCGTGTCAAGACTCAATGGAAATGTTGATTGGGAGGTAGTAACAAGGTTCTTCCTAGTCTAGTCTTAAACCCAGTCACAGTATGTTGTCAGTTTAAGTCTGGTGTCTTTGGTGGTCTCGTTTGTGTTTGATTGGTTTATTTATTATGAAAGACAAATTTTGTAATTTAATGAAAGATTAATGTTCTTTTAATTTAATGTTTATTTTAAATTAATTTTAAATGTTGAAAATGAAGCTTTATATGTATTACTTAATTAATTAAATTAGTTTATTTGGTTAATTAATTTAATCATTGAGATTAAATTTATTTAATTAAATTAAAGTTGCTTTATTTGTGAGAATAGATTAAATTTAAATTAATTGCTTTGTTGGGAATGAAATTTTAAATATTTTAAAAAATAAATAAATAAAGAAAAAGGAAATTGAATTGTGAATTTTGAAATTTGAATTCTTTAAAATGCATTCAATTCTTGATAAGGGAAGAAAGAAAGATTCACCCGTAAGTTTGTTAGAAGATATTTTCTTCTTGACATGTGTGTTAGTTAAATTAATTGCTTTTCTTGCTAAGGATTCTCTCAGAAGATATTATGTGATTTGGGGAAAACATGAAATCACTTCACGGGAAATGAAAAGTATAGTGAATTGTTGAAAATATTTTTGCTGAATTCTTCTGGATTATTATTTTAAAAGTTCTGGAAGTAGTTTGGGATTGCTTCTAGTTTTGTATTTGTTTTCTCCTGGATATTGGTGTTCTGGAGGGGCTTTGAAGATTGCATGCATAAGGCAAACAAAGCTTTTCTTCTACAGACAAGTTTTTGAAGCTATAGGAATACATGTATTTTCCTGTGTATTTAAATTTGTTTAGTTTGGAAAAGATTGTCTGTGTAAATAAATTTTAAATTACCTGTAGAAGAAATTTTATTTTGTTAAAACCCTTGTTCTTCTCGGTAAATTGTTTACTGGTAATTTTTCTGTAAAGATTTGTTGATTACTGAGAGAATTTCAAGAAAACAAGATCTTTAAGTGAATCAGAAAAAAACAATAGAAAAGAATCAAAAGAAAACAAAAGTATTTTCTGTAGATTTACAAAAAAAATTCTCTATGATATTTGAGGAAATGGAAACTTCTGTTAGAAAAGATTACAATAGAAAAGAATCAAAAGAAAACAAAAGTATTTTCTGTAGATTTACAAAATAAATTCTTTGTGATATTTGAGGAAATGGAAACTTTTGTCAGAAAAGATTTTGAGCATCTAAGTTGAAAATGTTCTCTGTTAAATTTGTGTAAAATGATAAGTTTCAGAATTTCCTGTAGAAAACTCTGTTGAAAATGAATACTTGATTACAATATTTTATCTATTGATTAAATTATGTGTATATATATATATATATTAAAACTATGAGAATTTTATTTTAAAATACAAGATTTCTGGTTATCGCCGTACAAGCAAATTTGGGGTTTTTATTTTAAAACAAAAACGGAATGAAATTTGCTATGTTTTTAATTATTTTAATTTTGTTCTAAATATATGTTAATATTGGTGCCGCAGCGCTGGGGGGACTACCCCATGACCGACCTCGCAGGGGAGCCGACAGTGAGGGCAGAGCCTAGTACTGCCTTCACAGGCAGCGGTCGGCTCTGCCACCCACGGCCAAGCCCTGTGGGGAGGGCTGCGAAGGCAGCCCTACCCACAGCCGAGGCTGCAGACTGTTAGGTCTTTAAAAGCCTTAACTTTTATTTAAAAGATATGCAATTTTTTTTTTATATATATTATCTTTAAATGTTCAGAATTAATATTTATATAATTTATAATTATAAAATATATATGCTATATATAATATTTATTAATAATATAATATATGTTATATATGTTATATATATATTAGATTTATATTTATATATTTATTAAATGTTAAGAAATTTGAAAGTGTATTTATGTTATTAATGGGGTATTAAAAAAAAGGTTATTAAATATTTAGATATAAATATTTAAATAATTATTTTACTATGACAAGGGTAAAATGTGTTGGAAATTAAATTGTTTTCATGAGCTTATATTGATTTCATTATAATATAATGAAATTGGGTAAATTATAGATTTGATTTTCGTATTGAATGAAAGATGAATTAAATCCCAGATGATTAATTTTTGTACTTCATGTTTTTGATTGACTGGATTTAGTAGATCCTAATGAGGGTGTTGTTTTTGTTGAAAAACAATCCTTGAGTTGACTAGGGTAGTGCACATGGTAAAGCATGGTGTTTAGACACCTGGTTTTGATGTACATAGACTTGATGTCCGATATGAAATGTGTAGTATTATATGTTGAATACTTGTGCACCTTGTCTACCTTAGATAGGGAACTTAGATTCCTTGTGTTATTTTTAGGGGAGTGGCTCTTTGTGAGGGCCGACACACAAAGTGGTGTCTGGGTAACTCATGTAGAGTTAGTAAATCAGAGAAAACTAAATCAACACATTGGGTATTCTAAAATATTTAACTAGATTAATTATGCCTCACTCATGGACTTAAGAGCTAGTTCAGTCTTGAGAATGAGTTGAGAAGGCCTGGAATGGAAAATTGATATCTTGTTATTTTAAAAGATATTCGATTCCACAACAGTTTGCATGTGGGGCCGGGTTTCGTAAGAGGTTGCCAGGGTAACCCAAGTTGGGGGCCGGAACCTAGGAAGAAACACCAGGGTAACCTATGCAACAGTGTGATGACACTCCACCTTAAATAACAGATTACCTTGTGAACTAGTATATTTGATTATCCCGATTTTGGAAGCAATGTAACCTATAAGTTAAGTATGTTCTTGTATAGAGTTTTTATGGTTTTACTTGTGTCTAGGGTTTGTAGGTTATGTCTAGGGAACTTTATTATTGTCTCCTAGCATGGGGGGTGGACCTACAGGTACCACATAGTTAGGTGGAACATGTACCTTACTCCGTTGGGTCCCTAGTTCTTGTTCGTGGCAAAGAGTGCTTCATGGATGGAGAGCTCGTACGTGGATATATGTACTTCCTTATTTGTATCATTGAAAATTTTATATTTGTATTACTCCTAAATTGTTAAAGAGGTGAACATCTGTAATATGTAATTGTAAACATTTATTTGACCTACCTCATTTGGAAAATGAGTATTGTAATGTTATTTCAAATGCAATGTATGAAAGAAATCTTTTATGTATATTATGCTTTCAATGATGTGATTCAAATGTTTTTCAATGTATACTTTTAAGTTTATGTGAATTAAATACTTGCAATGTTTAATACTATTGTCATCTATGGGAATTTTAAGTAGTGTGTCATCGCGTTACTTAGGGAATGTTTGCAATAAGTTAAGTAAATGAATACACTTTAAAAAATTTTTATTACACTTTCATAAACAATGCATCATTCCTTACGTTACAAGACGGGGCATTACATAATTCATGTGAGAAAAGATCAATATATAGTAAAAGTTAGAAAATTGGATCTTATAAATTCCTTACAAATTCAAGTGATGTTTTCCATAGGATGGATTAAGGGGACCTAAGAGGATATAGCTTAAGGTGGGCCTAAGGGAATGCCTTAAGGGGAGTTAAGAGTGTAAGGAAAATTAGATGCAGAATCAACTCTCCTAAGGTCAAAACCTCAGGGAAGAATGCAGATATACTTTTAATTTTTCAATTACAGTCCAATTAAGATGCACTTTGAATTAAATATCAAAAACAAAGAATTGGACAAACACAAATGAACACCATATTTACGCGGGAAAACCCTTACGGGAGAAAAACCCACCACACCAAGAGAAATCACTTTGTATTATAGTAATAGAGATTACATACAAATATTAGACTTATCTTTCTGATGTCATATTACAACAACATTCACCATGAACAACCTTTTTACAGAACATTCACATTACAGTCTTCACAGAATAGAATTCATCCACTGATCATACACCGAACTGTTCATCCAACTGTTGATCGAACCAACCATCGAACCTACGAGCATCTACAACTACAAACTATATTCATGTCGTTCCCTGTCTGTCGAGCTTCCTCTCAGAACTTCCACAACAGTCCAACTGCTCGCGGTTCCCATTTGTCTCCTCTGATTGGTCCACGAGATGCCACATAGGAAAGTCTCACTTGGTCAAAAGAGTTCACACTGTATCGACATGTCGGTGAGACACTAACCGTGTCTCCCTGATGCCATACAACTTAACATTTGAAATCACCAAGAGTTTACCTATCGACAAGATGTTACATCTAGTTCAAAAGACTATCACTAAGACTTATCGCTATCGGTGAAACATCATACAGAAGCTTCAAAGTCACACAGCCATGATTTTTCCATTCGGCAAGACTATCGCTCTTCGGTGAGACCACATACCGATATCCTAAGTCACATCGAAGAGTCATACCATCGGAAAAACATTTCGCTCTTGCCAAGACCTCATACTGAGTTCTCAAGTCATAACAATCTCAGCATTCCTATCGGTAGGAATTATCACTCGCCAAGAGGTTACACCGAGATGCCTTAAGTTACACCGAAGCCATCAACAGTCACCAAGACTATCATCCTTCACTGAGAGTTTACTCTGAGATCTTTATGTTACATCGAGCACCGAACGGTTGGCAAGACATATCTTTCACCAAAAGGTTTCACCGAGCTCTCATATGTTACTTCGAAACCATACTACTGTCGAAAAGACCTTTGTCCATCGCTAAGACCTCACACCAAGACCTTTGTGCTACTCTGAGTGTATACCGTCGGTGAGACACACCAACTATCGCCAAGAGTTCTTCCTGAGTGTTCAAGTCACCCCGATGTCTCTAGGATAAAGTTGTTGGTGAGACAATCATATGATTGAGAGCTCATAGCGAACATCCAAGACTCTCCCCGATATATGATAGAATGGCCTATCAGCTAGAGATCTCCACGAGCGGTGAGAGGTTACAACGAACAAACTATCACAGTGATAGGCTCCAAAGTAAAAGCGTTTGGCGAGACTCCTACAAGGTCACATCGACCTTATCTGATTCAACAAGGTTACTACTGCTAGTCGGCTAGACATGAAGGATGTCACACCGACTCGGCTCCAATAGAGGTTACAGCCTGTGATGATTGAGACATACATTTCCAACAAAGAGGATGGCATAAGGGGATGCAAGAGGGTGGATTAAGAGGAGTTGATAGAATGAATTAAAGGGATGTAAGAGGGTGGATTAAGGGGAGTTGATAGAATGACTTAAAGGGATGTAAGAGGGTGGATTAAGGGGATGCATGTCATGAACCCTAGGATATGGCTTAATGGGTCCTAAGAGGATGGCTTAAGGGGAATTATGAGAGCGACTTAAGGGATGCAATATTGTGGATTAAGGGGATGTAAGAGGATATGACTTAAGGATCCTTTAAGAGGATGGCTTAAGGGGATGCAAGAGGGTGGATTAAGGGGTGTTGAGAGAGTGACTTAAAGGGATGTAAGAGGGTGGATTAAGGGGAGTTGATAGAATGACTTAAAGGGATGTAAGAGGGCGGATTAAGGGGAGTTGATGGAATGAATTAAAGGGATGTAAGAGGGTGGATTAAGGGGAGTTGAGAGAATGACTTAAAAACCTAAACCCTAAACCATCAGACCTAAATCCTAGGAGATGAACCCTAAACCATTAACCCAAATAGATTTGTTATTCTAAGCATCTCATGAACCCTAGAAACCCTAAACCTAAACCATATGACCTAAAGCCTAGGAGATGAACCCTAAACCATTAACCCATATAGATTTGTTATTCTAAGTATCTCATGAACCCTAGAAACCCTAAACCCTAAACCATATGACCTAAAGCCTAGGAGATGAACCCTAAACCATTAACCCATATAGATTTTTTATTCTAAGCATCTCATGAACCCTAGAAACCCTAAACCCTAAAACATATGACTTAAAGCCTAGGAGATGAACACTAAACCATTAACCCATATAGATTTGTTATTATAAGCATCTCATGAACCCTAGAGAGACTTAAGGGGATGCAAGAGGATGGATTAAGGGTAGATATACATGTTGCAAGGTGTGACCCTTTTTCTTCCTTGCAGAACTAATGCTTGGGTTTGTGACATGGTCTAACCACCTCTTGTGGTTCTTAACCGAAGCTTGTATCGGGCATTGATAGGTCAATCTTTTGGTGCAACGACAAGTCCAACAATCGGTATCAGAGCTGGTCATAGGTTCAAACCCCGTGCTTGTGCTGGGGGGAATTGTTACAAGGTGTGACCCTTGGTCTTCCTTGCAGCACTAACCTTGGGTTTGTGACATGGTCTAACCGCCTTCTATGGTTCTTAACCGAAGCTTGTATCGGGCATTGATAGGTCAATCTTTTTGTGCAATGGAAAGTCCAACAATACGAGGATATGGATTAAGGGGTCCTAAGAGGATGGCTTAAGGGGTGATGATAGAGTGACTTAAGGGGATGCAAGTCGATGGAATAAGGGTAGATATATGAGGATATGGATTAAGGGGTCCTAAGAGGATGGCTTAAGGGGTGTTGAGAGAGTGAATTAAGGGGATGCAAGTGGATGGATTAAGGGTAGATATATGAGGATATGGATTAAGGGGTACTAAGAGGATGGATTAAGGGGTGTTGAGAGAGTGACTTAAGGGGATGCAAGAGGATGGATTAAGGGGTCCTAATAGGATGGCTTAAGGGGAATTAATATAGATTTTTTATTCTAAGCATCTCATGAACCCTAGAAACCCTAAACTCTAAACCATATGACCTAAAGCCTAGGAGATGAACCCTAAACCATTAACCCATATAGATTTGTTATTCTAAGCATCTCATGAACCCTAGAGAGACTTAAGGGGATGCAAGAGGATGGATTAAGGGTAGATATACGAGGATATGGCTTAAGGGGTCCTAAGAGGATGACTTAAGGGGTGTTGAGAGGTGAATTAAGGGGATGCAATTGGATGGATTAAGGGTAGATATATGAGATATGGATTAAGGGGTCCTAAGAGGATGGCTTAAGGGGTGTTGAGAGAGTGACTTAAGGGGATGCAAGTGGATGGATTAAGGGTCGATATATGAGGATATGGATTAAGGGGTCCTAAGATGATGGCTTAATGGGTGTTGAGAGAGTGAATTAAGGGGATGAAAGAGGATGGAATAAGGGTAGATATACGAGGATATGGATTAATGGGTCCTAATACAATGACTTAAGGGGAATTAATAGAGAGACTTAAGGGGATGCAAGAGGATGGATTAATGGTTCAAAAGATGATGGATTAAGGAGTCCTAAGAGAATGGATTAAGGGGATATGCAATCAATTATAAATTTTTTATAAAATGAAAATGAATTAAATTTAGTTTTATATTTATACTATCAATTAAATGTATCTAGAACTATATATAGTTACCTATCTCTAGATTCAAATTCCATTGTAATATATATGCATCTCCTCTCTTTTTTGTAAAGCATCTAGTTTTGGGAGACCTAAACAAAAAATGATATAAAAATTTAATTAGGAAATGACTAAAGACAAATATATATATATAGACATGTATATGTGATAAATTTTTAACTACATATTGACTATCAATTAAATATATATACAACTATATACTTACCAATATTTATTTACTCCGTTGTACCATCTACATCCTCTCTTTTTTGTAATGCATCTATGATTGTCTCATGATCATCCATTGAAAGTGTCCATAAAACTTTATTAGCAGTCCTCCCTTGATATATAACTAGTTTTATATTGGTTTCCAAAATAAAATGTGAATAATGTATAATCTTCTTGTGTCTTTCATAATCTTCAAATGTAGGAAAGCCATTCTTTCTTATCAAATATTTTTGAAGCCAAGTGCCAACAACAACCAATGAACCAGTTGGATACTAAAAGTTGTCATCATCCACTCTAGGATGTACCAACTTATGTTTTCTCTCAACACATCTAGCCAACCAATACTCTGTCTCCTCTTCACTCCCCTCAGGTGCAACAACAACATACAAATGTCCTACAAAAATAAATAAAAAATTCAATAAAGAGTGACTTATATTTAATTCACATATAAACATGCATACATATAAAATTCAACTCAATAAATAATGTACATTCTTGTACAAGATCTGAAACACGATCATAATCATATGATGCAAACACTTGATTATCTTCAATTGTCGTTCCATGTTGAACATGTGTCGATGTAGGTGTTAAGGCTCTTTGTTGCCATTGTTCAACCCATTCCGTATTTTCACACACCTCCCAATCACTTGCAATACAAAATTGAAAAAATCATACCAACTCCCTTATCCATATTGTCCATGTGTTTGCATTCGAACTCTTATAAACAAATTTCATTTTGCAGATCCATTAATTGTTTCACAATCTTGTTGAGAAAAAATATCATTTTCTTCAACTAACCAAAAAAAGTGTCAAATTATTGAGCTCTCACTTGTTCTTGTAGATAATTTGGTATTGCACCAATTTAGAATTGCATGTGCATCTCTAAATTTTGCAGCATCCTCAAATTTTAGTTGCTCTCTAGCAAGAGCTCTTTTCACACATGCACATGCTCCATCATGTTCTCCCTTACCATGAAAAACTTCAAAAAAACTCCACATGTGTTGCAAATTAATTTCCTTATGAACTCTACATAACCAATAAAACATTCTAGAATTTTTGAATTGACCCATGCAATTATCTGACCATATGATATGTTCTCTCATTTGAATTCCTCTCTTTTAAATTTTTATAAAATATATCAAAACAATATTGAACAAACTTAGATAAATGTAATTGATTATCACTTACATAAAAATGGCACTCTCTCAAAAAAATTCTATTATCTTCTCTACTATCATCTACATGTCTATAAACAATATGAACAAATATAGCTACTTGCATTGAATTATAATATTGTTATTGAATTTCTTCTTGTGGAGCAAGAGTATAATTTTCAGCAAAATCAACAACTACCAATATAGTTCCAATTGGGAATGTGTTTTTACATAAACGAAATTGATTATCAAGCCAATGAGCATACTAAGAGTGTTTAACATATTTAAGTACAATATTAACTTTAAATTCTTTAATAAATGCATGCACACTAAATTTTTCCACAATTAGCTCACAACATTTTCTAAATTTTCCATCTTTTAAAGAATACTCAACATTTTTAAATTTTTTTACATCCACTAATTGTTGTCCAAATTCATCTAAACTACTTTCATGCATACATTCTCCTAATAATGAAAAGTTACCACATCTATTACATTCTCCAGAAATACATGCTTTTAAATAAAATAAGTTTCCATTAGAGGGTTCACAAATTTATTTTTCTATAAAATCTTTGATTCTTTCAGGTGGTATATTAATACCACAAATGTCCTGCATAATTTGGTTAGCATGCAAAGGGCATCGTATATATCAAAAACTATCATAATAATAATGAAATTGTATATGAGTCTTACAACAACAAGAGATTCATTGCTTATTAATTCTAACATACCAAGGTTTACACTTTTCGAATGATCTTTGACTTATGCTAATATTCAATGGTAAGATTGAAGCATCTAATTTTTTTTAATATAATTCAATTTGAGTCATATCTAAGAGATGCTTTGGATGAGGTTCACGAATTTTGGAACCCACCCTTAATTTTAAGACATCTCTAATGTTAGGTGATGCTCTTGTATTATCATGCCAAAAAAAATTGATTAAAGATTTAATTTCATTAGTTAATTTCATGTCCAATCTTGGAGTCTACCACTAAAACTCCAACATTGATTAATTGTCCATCCTTTTCAATACTTTCCCTTCTTTAAGCAGCTCTCATCAAAGTTTTAGGATTTACTTTTATACATTTATTAATCTTAGTTAAAATTCTTTTATTTGAAGTTGCTTTATTAACTAGAGAAGTTGTTATTGCATGACGAGCTACATTCTTATCTTTAGATCGACTTTTCTTACCTATAAAATCAATAGCATTAGCAACACTAGATATGAATTGTTCTACTGAATCATCTTTATTTTTTGGTTTTATAAAAATACCTAATTTTTTTAGCACATTTCTCATTTTTGACATTCTCATCAATTGCACCATGAGTTGACATTGGAATCCTAATTTCTTTCTATAAAAAAACATTTTATATATTCTATTTCCATAAGTTCTAATTTGTCTCCAAGAAACTTTACCACAAAGGTATCTAGCACATCTTTTTCAATTGTAAAAAAAACATTTTCATCTTCAACCATACAAGGGGTTTTATTTTCATTCACGCAAGGGGTTTCATTTTCATTTTCAAACATAAAAGGGATTTCATTCTCATTTTCATCAATATGAGGGATTTCTTTCTCATTTGCATTCTTATAAGATATTTCATCATTTTTATTTTTTTTTGCATTGTTTCAACCCTAGAATTATTGATACTATCAATGGTGTATCCAACTTCATATAAATAACTAAGATCAATATTATCAAGACTTTGGTTTGAAGACATACCTGGATGGATTGTTTGAATAGGTGCATTTTCCATATCATTGGGAGGTGGATTTGAAGACATACTTGAAGTTGTTTTCATAGGCGTTATTTCCATATCATTCAAAGTTGAAGTTGAAGGCATAGTTGAGTTTGTATCCATAATTGTTGATGTAGGAGCATCCCAGGTTTCAAGCAATCTTGTATCAACCAAAAATATCTGAATTCATGCTTTCTTGCATTTCAGTAGTTATTTGTCAGGACCCAATATCAACATTTCTTACTACATTGTACTGCATTATAACATCAGAGCTCAGGATATATGATCTTCATTACAACATCTACATCATATCCAAAATTCAAGTGTTTTGGAGATTCTAGTGTGAAGTTATCACTAACAAAATATTAGCTGTAGTTGGACAGAAAGCATTCATCGACCAGTCTTAGCTTTTCAAGTGTGTGGACCTATCTTGTGACTTACGAAGCTTAGGAGACCATTTCATATGGATGCATATTCATCGAGGGACCTTCGTTCTAATCCACATCATGTTCAAGAATCAAAAGAGAATCATATGTTTTCATTGACCCTTCACACATTTCATCAACTTTGAGGTTTGAGACCTCTTGAGGCTGACATAAACCTTTTTTGGAGCTGGGAATTGATATATATAGGAATAATGTAGTTTCATTAGGAATCAATCAAGTAGAAGGATAGTAGTGATTGATAATGGCTTCAACCCACATTGTATCTCTGGGCTTAACGCCATATCATTCTGTAATTTTGTAATCCGAAAGGCAAGGCATGTTTCCAATGAATAATTGATCATCATATATATTTCCATGTGTGATTTTTATTCCAATTCTTTGAGTTTCCATTGTGTTTACTCTTGGTGCAAGGTTGGACAGTCCTATTTCTGGACCCTCCATCCATGACTGCACCAAGTGGTATCAGAGAAAGTTTGCAGACCTTGGGAGAGCAGAGCGAAGTTGCAAAATTTGGGAGGGGAGAGCGAAGCTAAGCAAGGAATTCCATAAGATCTTTGTGTGGACAAATCACTAACTTGAGGCAACCTACCTTTGTTGTCAACAAATCTCTAATTGTGAGGCAGTTGCGACCTTATAGCCAGATCACTGACTTAAGGAAGTTGCACCAGATCCTAGGAAGAGATGTTGCCAAGGAGAATTCATACTACTGTTAATGTTGTTGGAAATATGGATGAGATGATGAAAATGATGTGAAAAATGATTGTGAGATTGGATGTTGTTGAGGAAAACAAAAGAAAGGGCTTAAACCATAGACCTAATGATGAAAGTGATGATGATGAAGTTCAAGTTGCAGATCAAGCTGAAGAAACCTTAGAAGAGGAAGAATCAGATCAGAAGATGTTGAAGGCTATTTCAAAAATAGGAAAGTGACCTAGAATGAAGATTTTAAACTATATCAGTAACATAAACCCTAAGGATTTGATAGATTGGATAAATGACATTGAGGAATACTTTGAGTATGAAGAAATTGAAGATCCAAAGAGTAATATTTGCAAAGACTAAGCTAAAAGGACATGTTGGAATATGGTGGAAGGAAGTTGAATTGGAGAGAAACATAAAAGGTAAAGAGAAGATTGTGAAATGGGATAGAATGGTGACAAAATTGAAGAACCAATTTATACCCGCAGACTATTAGTTGGAGTTGCTGAAGAGATTACAAAACTTGAGAAAGACAGAAAAGAATGTGAAGGAATACACTGAGGAATTTCATAAGATCATCATTAGGACCAGACATAGTGAAGCAAGAAAGGAGAAAGTGGCAAGATATATCAATGGGTTGAGGATGAATATTTAGGAAGAGTTGAGTCTAATGAGGATGAATTCGATAGAGGGATCATATCAGTTTGTATTAAAGGTGGAGGACAAGCTAAAAAAAAGACATGAACAAAGGAAGAGAAGAAGAGGAGGTATATTTTAGAGAGGAAGGTCACATTCCAGAGGAGAAAAACTATACATGAAGCAAAACAAGGACAAATATTCATACCAAAAGGAAGAGAGGGATACCAATTCATACCAGAAGAGGAGAGATGACAAAAATTATTACCACCACAACAAAGGAGGCTACAATTCTTACCATGATGATGGATGCCAGAGAGATGAGAAAGGATATGACAAGATAACTTTCAGAGGAACCTATTTTAAGTGCAAAGGTGAAGGACATAGGGCATTTGAGTGTCATCAAGAAAGTAAGAAAAATGAAAATCATGCAAGAACTAGATATGCGAAGAAAGAACTAGTTAAATCATTGAGTTCTGAAGGAAGTCCTGAGAAGGGAGAGTCATTATTCATGAGGAGAGCACTATTCCAGGAGAAGGAAGAACCTAAGGGAGCACTGCAGAGGAAAAGTTGATTTCAGACTAGATGCAAAGTAGGAGGTAAGTGTTTCAAAGTTATCATTGATAGTGGTAGTACATATAACCTAGTTTTTGAGGAAATGGTGAAAAAGTTGAATTTGGAAAGGAGAAAACATCCGAAGCCTTATAGAATAGCCTAGATTCAAGATGAGCACAAGATACTAGTAAGTGCGCAATGTCTAGTGAAATTCAAAATAGGATCATATCATGATGAAGTGTTCTGTGATATTATGCCGATAGATGTATGTCATATGTTGTTGGGTAGAACTTTGTAGTATGATAAGAAGGATATACATGATGGGAGAAAGAATACTTACACCATAACATCTAATGGAAAGAGAATCACCTTGACACCATTGGAGGATGAACCAAAAAGTGAAGTATGTGGAACAACTAGAATCAATTTGGTAGATGGAAGGAAATTTATGGATGGATTGAGACATGAAAACATGTGTTTTGCTTTAATTCCAAGGAAGTGTAGAGCCTTAGATGGCAGAGGGAGTCACAGGAGGAGAAGAGTCACCAGAGAAGGAAGTCACTGAACTAATAACAGAGTACCAAGATCTTGTATCAGAGAATGTGCCTGAATTATTACCACCAACCTGGAGTATCAATCATCATATAGACCTTATCCCAGGAGCTAGTTTTCTGAACAAGGCTTCACACCAAATGGCACCAATAGAGAATGTGAAGTTGAACAAACAAATACATGAACTATTGAAAAAGGGATTAATCAGAGAAAGTATGAGCCCATGTGGGGTACCAGTTGTACTTGCACCTAAGAAAGATGGAGAATGGAGGATGTGTATAGATTCAAGAGCTATCAATAAGATCACAATGAAGTATAGATTCCCATTGCCTAGGATGGATGACATCATGGAAAATCTGAGTGGAGCAAAGTATTTCACCAAGATAGACCTAAAGAGTGGATACCATCAAATCAAGATTAGAGAGGGAGATGAATGGAAGATTGCTTTCAAGAAAAATGAGGGATTATATGAGTGGTTGGTCATGCCATTTGGACTAACTAGTGCACCTAGTACATTTATGAGGCTGATGAATGAAGTCTTGAAGAAATTCTTGGGTAATTTTATCATTGTTTATCTAGATGATATTCTAATTTTTAGTAAGACTAAGGAAGAAAATTTGGAGCACATCAAACAAGCATTTCAGAGGCTAAGAGAAGATAATTTGTTGATAAAAATCAAGAAGTGGAGTTTCATGAAAGAAGAACTAGTGTACTTGGGATTTGTGATATGTGTGAAGGGATTGAAGATGGAACATGAGAAGGTTAGAGCAATAGTTGAGTGGCCTACACCTGTGAATGTTGGAGAAGTAAGATCATTTCATGGACTAGCAACTTTTTACTAGAAGTTCATCAAAAAATTTAGTGGTATTTTCACACCTATGACAGAAACAATGAGGGGCAACCGAAAGGAATTCAAGTGGACATCCAGAGCACAAAAGAGTTTTGAACTATTGAAGCAAAAGTTGACAAAACAACCCGTGTTGGCATTACCAAAATTTGATAAGGTATTACAAGTAGATTGTGATGCTAGTGGAAGTGCAATAGGAGCTGTGTTAAGTCAGGAGGGGAGACCTATAGCCTACTTTAGTGAGAAATTGAATGATGCTAGGAGAAGATATTCAGTTTATGATCAGGAATTCTATGCAATTATACAAGTCTTGAAGAAGTGGAGACATTACCTATTGCCTAAGGAATTTGTGATGTATACAGATCATCAAGCTCTACAATATCTGAATAGCCAAGGGAAGTTGAACTAGAGACATATGAGATGGGTAGAGTTCTTGTAGAGTTACACATTTGTGTTAAAGCACCAGAGTGGAAAGTCAAACAAGGTTGCAGATGCATTGAGCCAAAGGAGTTTTTTGAAAAAAATGAGAATTGAAGTATTAAGTTTTGAAGAACTGAAGCACATGTATAAGGATGACATCGATTTTGCGGAGGCATGGAAGGCTTGCAAGGAACCTATGGAGAAAGATAGAAGCAAATGGTTGGATTATTTCATTCAGGAAGGTATGTTATTCAAGAAAAATTAGTTATGTATCCCTAGGAGTTCAATGAGAGAGAATTTGATCAAGGAAAAGAATTTTGGAGGCCTAACAAGAAATTTTGGAATTCATAAGACTATAGAATTGGTGAATGAGAACTCTTTTTGGCCACAGTTGTATAAGGATCTCAGGAAGTAAATTCAGAGTTGTAGGATTTGTCAAGTTGCAAAAGGAAACAATCAGAACATTGGGAAGTATACACCATCGACAATACCAGAGAGACCATGGGAATACATTAGCATGGATTTTGTGTTGGGATTATTGAAGACAACAAGAGGATTTGATTCTATATTTATGGTTGTGGACATATTTTCTAAGATGGCACATTTCATACCTTGTAAGATGCAGTACATGTTGCATACATATTTTTCAAGGAGATTGTGAGACTAAATGGACTACCAAAGAGCATAATATCAGACATGGACACTAAGTTCATTGGATATTTTTGGAAGACATTGTGGAAGAAGATGAAGACAAATCTGAAATATAGTTCAACATTTCACCCACAAAAAAATGGACAAACAAAAGTGGTAAATAAGAGGAGTTTGGGAAACTTGTTGAGGTGTTTGAATGAAGGTAAAGTAGGAAATTGGGACTTAATACTACCGCAAACAAAATTTGCATACAAAAATTCAGTAAACCAGAGCACAGGGAAGACACCATTTGAAATTGTGACAGGACAACAACCCAAAGGAGTAGCAGAATTAAGGGATATCAGTTAGGAGAATAAAAGGAGTGCAAAGGTAGAAGAATTTGTAGGATTCATGGAAACAATGCATACTCAAGTCAAGGAGCATCTAGAGAAGATGAACAATACCTACAAGGCAAAAGAATATGAGAAGAGAAGACATAAGAAGTTTGTAGTAGGGGAGGAGGTAAATGTGTATCTGAGGAAAGAGAGATTTACAGTTGGGACATATAATAATTTGAAGATGAAGAAGTTTGGACCTTGTAAGATCATCAGGAAGTTTGATTTTGGAAATGCAAATGAAGTGGAACTACTGGAGGAATTTGGAATTTCACCTATATTCAACATTGCAGACCTATACTAGTATCATGAAGGAGATTCATTGGAGGACAAAGAAGTTGGTTTGCTGAACTAGGTAGCACACCATCTGAAGGAAACTGAGGCAATTCTAGACAACAAAGTTGGATGGAGTACCATATGAAGGCAATACAAGGAATATCTAGTTAGATGGAAGGGAAGACCGAAAGAAGATTCATCATGGATTTCTTAGGCTGAGGTGGACTACATTGGTTTTACTCTAGCCCCTAGAAAGTGAGAGGCTCACTTTTCTTCATCCTTGGGTATCTGATGCAGGAGCATCCTAGGTTTCAAGCAATATTGCATCAACTAAAAATATCTGCATTCATGTTTTCTTGCATTTCAGTAGTTATCTATCAGGACCTAGTCTCAACATTTCTTATCGCATTGTATTGCATTATAACATCAGAGCTCACAGAGTAGGATATATGATCTTCATTGCAACATCTACATCATATCCAGAATTCAAGTGTTTTGGAGATCCAGTGAGAAGTTATCGCTAATAGAATATCAACTGTAGTTGGACAAAAAGCATTCACCAACCAGTCTTAGCTTTTCAAGTGTATGGACCTATCCCATGACTTGCAGAGTTCAAGAGACCATTTCATAAGGATGCAAATTCATTGAGGGACCTTCATTCCAATTTGTATCATGTTTTTCCAAGAATCAAAATAAAATCATATGTTTTGGCTGACCCTTCACACGTTTCATCAACTTTAGGGTTTGAGACCTCTTGAGGCCAACACAAACCTTTTCTGGAGCTGGGAATTGATATATATATGCATCATGTAGTTGCATTAGGAATCAATCAAGTAGAAGGATAGTAGTGAATGATAAGGGCTTCAAACCACATTGTATCTTTGGGATTAACGCCATATCATTTAGTAATTCTGTAAGCCAGAAGGCAGGGCATGTTGCCAGTGAATAATTGATCATCATATATATTTCCATGTGTGATTGTTATCTCAATTCTTTGAGTTTTTGTTCTATTTACTCTTGCTGCAAGGTTGGAAAGTCCTATTTTTGGACCCCCCATCCTTGATTGCACCAATTGCATTTTCTTCCATATTCACCATCTCCACATTTGCATCATCTACATTCATTTCATCATTCATGGAACTAGATGCTTCCAAATTTTTCATTTGATGAATCTTTTCTCTTCTATCCCTTTGTCTTTTTTCCTCCATTTCTTTATTTGCTTGAATTTCTTTGGGTGTCATTAACTTTCTACATTTTTTTCTTTACCTTTGCTTTGATACCATGGTTACCAAACCCTGTTTGATAACAAAACAAATGATTCAAGTAACGTATTTTCAAATTTCCATCTCCTTCAAATATTCAAATAAAACTATGTAGTATGAAGATCCTTTCTTCTATAAACTTTGAAGTAAAAAAACATCATGAATACATCCAAAAGTTCTCTTTTTCCAAATCTTCTTGTAAAATATTCTTGTACTTGATTCCACTTCAGAAAATTCAACCTACACTTGTCTCTTCCAACAATTTGAATAGAATATTCCCTGCACAAGACAAATTTGCAATAAAAAAAAAAATGGCACTTTTGGACCATACTTCAGAAAAGGAATGTTATAGAAAAAATGTGCTTGATCAATATTTTCCAAATTAGGAAAAAACAACTATATAAGAAACGTGTACATATTCTATAATTTTAGGAATGCGTACGTATTACCTTTACCCAACGGGTAAATAGATAACACGTATGTGTTATGTAATACGTATGTGTTTCATTTAAATAACACGTGCGTGTTTTAATAATGCGTATGTGTTATTAAAATTTTGAATTTCCAACCCACATGTAGCCTTGGTTTTAGGCTCGAAAAAGGCTTGGCAATCCGACCCTTAGCCTTTGACTTGCAACTAAAAAACTAAGGCATATTGAAGAAGATGTCCAACTTTGGCACTATGGTTGATGGACTTTTTTTCTGAATCAATCTATAAAATTAAAGCCCATTAAAGAACATGATGTCTAGTTTCCAAATATATAATTTTGATTAAGATTGGATTATGTTTGTTATTTTTTAATTAATTTCTAAGAAAACTAGTCCTTAAACTTGAAATATCAAACTTTTTTTGCTTTTTAATAACTTCTTTTTGGTTAATTTTCTTGTAAAAAAATTATATGACATCAATCTTCAAACAATTCTATACATAATAATAATAAAATATTAAAAAAATGTTAGTTTAGGTTCAATTATGTTGTCTATACACATTGATTTTTAAAAACAACAATTAAGGCCAATAAAAATTCAATTAAAAAAATATATTAAAAAAAATTACATAAAAATATCCTCATCAATCTTTATGTTAGTTCTCTTTCCCCAAAAGGAATTAGCAAAATACTTTTATTTGGGTCAAAAAGTGGTGTCCATACACGTGCATGGTATGGTAAAAAAATAGGGACTTTTAAAAAGTGATTTTCATAGATCCCTATGAAAATTTAATTTCTATAATTTGATTATTTGAATAATTTACATATTTGAAAACTAGATTCAAAATTCAAAATTTCATATTACTGAATTTTTTTAAGATTCATTGTTTAAGTGCCTCAAATTTTCAGTCCAAGTGTGACAAATTCTGAAAAACAACAAAAACGCTTCCACTTTTTGAACTTTTTGTGGACCCAACTTCTTGCATCGACCCATTTTTATCCAATTTTGATAAATATATATTTGTAAATAAATATTAAAATGTGTGTGTATTAAAACACAATTATTTCTATTTGACATCAACTTTCATATTAACTATTTATCTAAAATAGGAAAAAAATTATGCCATCTTGATATAATTCTTTTATCTAGTGCATCATATTTTTTTTAGTTTTTTTAATAAGTTTTATCATTTTTTCTTGACATGGTAATCAATCTAATATTTTATGCCGATAACCCACTTTTAGTAAAATTAAAAAATAAAATATAAATAATAGTTAAACTTTTTTTTTAAAACTACACTTATGGATCTACAAAAGGAATTTTTTACATTTAAAAAAAATGTTATTTACATGAGTAAGAGTTGTTGAAACATTAAGTTTTTCAAATAATTTTCTTTTTTTGGTAAATTGACCTTAAAGTGGTGCTAGAAATGCATTTAGCCAACAATTTTAGTTGGAAAAGTTGTGGACATACCTAACTTAGCTAGAATGAATCTTACTAGATCATATGTTTGACCAAAATTGATTTTTAGTTAGAAATACTTAAATTCACTTGTGTTGATAAGTTGGCCAAAAGTGTGACACAAATTTGTACTTTTACCCCCTCCAATTAGCACATGTTGTTGATAGATGGTCATCGCTCCCTTCAGGATTTGTGACATGGACTAAGTGCCTCCCATGGATCTGTTAACTCTGGTAGTTGTATCAGACATGAACAGGTCGATCTTTTGGTGCAACGATAATTGTGTGGCCAACAATTGGTATTAGAGCCAAAGGTGTCGGGTTTGAACCCCCTCAGGTAATGCTGAGGGGGATTTTGTTGAAAGATGGTCAGTGCTCCCTTTGGGATTCATGACATGGACTAACCACCTCTCGTGAATCCGTTAACTCTGGCAGTTGTATCAGACATTAACACGTCAATCTTTTGGTGAAATGAAAACTATGGGGCCAACACATGCACGAGGAGTCAAATATCTCCTTCCCATATCCATATGTCCTCACACATATGTGAGAGGAAACTTGTAAAATATCTCTTCCCCATGTGATCTCTCACACACAAGAGAGGAGTCACATGTATCCATCAACTCTTTCTTATTTTTTCTTATGACACATGTGAGAGGACTCATCCTCAATGCTTGAATTTGGTGAAAACAATCCCACCCTTCACATATCCTTTATCATCCTCCTAAAGTGTATAAATCTATTGGTGACACTTTTGGCAAGAGACGATGCACATGTTTTCTGGTGTTTTCATTGTTGGCAACCCTTGTTAGCTAACCAATTCGTGCATTGCAATTTGCTCATACCGATAGACAAATTGAAGATCAGTAGTTATCTGTTTAGTTAGAACAGAGCATTTGGTAACTTCGTGTTCTTCGATTCATATGCATAATTTCTGTTATTATTTTATGCTATGAATCTCAAGGAGTATTGTTCGATGGATAATATGTGTTATCAGTAAATCTTGGTGCCTCGTATCAATTTGGGTGGAAGTTACAAGGTATGGTGAAATAATTTTCTATTCATTAGTATTTGGAGGCCGACTTGGTGAATATGGTGTGTCGCGGATATTTGAGGAGTTATGGTTTAAGTATTTTTGTGTTTGAAAATTTTGGTTTGGGTCATCACTATGTTGTGTCCGACTCTTGTGGATACACATTGAATATTATGGATGATTTGAGCCGACTGTTTGTGAATATTTTCTTATTTTGTTGAAGCTGACTTGTAGTGATTAAATTCTTTATGGAAGATATATATATATATATATATAAGTGATCGATTATATCATTTTGGTGCATGTTCGATGTGAGTTGATGTATGTTGTAAATTTTAGAAGGTCAGTAGAGCGATTATGCACAGTTTCACTTGTGCATTAAGGATTTTTGGTGCGAATTGAAGTAGAATAGAGTAGAAGAGAAGAATCAGTCAGAAGGTCCTGAATTCGATTGTTGAGCCTAACCGGAACTATAATCAGGAGTTGGTAGATGCTACTTTATTAGTTCAAACTCTTTGGAAGTATTCTAAAATTTTGTAAGGCAGTAGGCCTTTCATTTTTTGAGCAGTGTGCTCTAGGCAGTGTGCCTGAATGCAAGTGCATTCTCATCTTGTAATCTTTTCTTTTGAGTATACTCAGAACAATATTGTAGATTAACCTCCACCATGGTTTTTCCCCTAACAGGGTTTCCACATAAAAAATCCCTGTGTTATGTTGTTGTGGTTATTTGTCTTATGTGCATGAATTTTTATTTTCGTTGAATGTTATCAACACTTTAATGATCAGATTAATAAAGTTAAAAATTGTACAACACTGATTCGCCCCCCCTCTCAGTGTTGCTTGATTCCAACAATTGGTATCAGAGCCAGTTCCTCAGAAGAAGCTTAAAAGCTTGGGGAATATCTTGGAAAGTGTTTCAATGGATTCAAGCAGTCTTCAACAACAACTTATGGTGGCCCTAAATGATCTTGATCAGACAAAATCTAAAGTCCAGGAATTACAAGCAAATCTCATGAATGTTGAGAGATTCATTGAGTCATTGAAAGAAAAAATCAATAAGTCTAAAGATAAGAGAAGGGAACTCTATGATCAAATCAAGCAGGAAGATAGTAAATGCATTGTAGATGAACAACTAAGTCAAACCCTAAAGGAAAAGAAAAAAGAATTTGAAAAGATTTCCAGGGATAATGCAATTCAAAAGCATGAGATGGAATCTATTATGATGAGGATGACTAAGAAAATTGAAGACAAAAGAAAAATGAAGAAAAGCTTTCCCAATCCCTGAAAGATAAATTTGAAGAATGCAGTCGAATTACTGATGGATTCATTTAGTTGGAACTTGAGTTAGAACAATCCAAACACAATGAGGAAGAGCTTGAAAAGCACATTGTTGATCTCAGAGATGAACTTACTACAACAAATGAATTCGAGGATAAGTTCAAGATTAGCTCAACCAAGCTTGATGAACTAATTAAAAGTCAAAGGACTGATGGTGACAAGCGAGGTCTTGGATATGAAGAAGGAGAAAGTTTCGGATCTGGACAAGGACAAAGGAAATATGGACAAATGAGGTTCAGACAAGGAAATTAGATGAACAACACTGGAAGGTTTTGGGTAAGACAACCTAATGCTCAAAGGTTTAATGGTATCTATTATGTTTACAATAAATTTGGTCATATGGCAGCTCAATGTAGAAGTAGAATGAATTCAAATGGTCCATCATTCTTCGGTCAGTGCTTTAATTGTAACAAGTATGGTCATAAGTCAAATTAATGCAGAAATGTGATGAAATTTTTTTATTGGAATGTTAGACGTTATACATGCAATAGATTTGGCCATATTGCTAACCAGTGTAGATCAAGAGAAATACAGTGGAACAACTGGTTTGGAAAAAGAAACATGGTGTGCTACAATTGCAACAAAACTAGTCATAGTGCTAGATTCTACAGAAGAGGTCTAGTAAATCAAAGAAGAAACATGCAGAAGGATGAAAAAGGAAAAGGGAAAGTCACTACAGATTAGATCAGGAAGATGAAGAAGAAATGGGTAAAGAAGAGTCCCTCTATTGCAGGAAATGAGCCAACATCAAAATTAGCTTCTAGTAATTCATCTGGGAATTAGGTTAAGGCCTTTGGCCTAGGGGGAATTGTCAAGAAAATATTTCAAACCCCTTGCAGGAAATCAACATCAGGATATGGATGAGTTTAGCAATTGTATTGATGATCTACAAATTCTATTGAACAAATTTATGTAGAATTGAAGGTCCGCATAAGAGTTATCTTTTACAATATATGGAAAAAGGGTATCTAGATGTGTTAGGGAAAAAGTATTTATTGCGTCAAAAAGGTTAGGTGTGTGAATGATAAAAGGTTATTTCTATCCTTAATTTTTCACTTTGCATTTTGAGAAGAAGTTTGAAGAGCTTTGAAGCAAACTTTGGCAAAATTTGGCGAGAATTCAAGCATGAAGGTGATTCAAAGTTCAAACCCTAATCCAACTAAAAGGTATTTTTTGGGAAAACTTGCAAAACTATGAATTTGTGAAAATGGATACTTCATTGGTAGTTGAAGTCAAGGATAGACCCCGTCCGAAGTTTAAATGGCATCCTTTCAAGTCTGTTGAGACCGAGCCCTTAGGTGCATTTTCGTCTATTCCGTACGATGTTTTGCACATTGAAGATATTGGGGCATACATTCATGCCAATATTGAGGAGTTAGGAAGCTCGTAGTTGCTAAATTTGTATTCAAAACACATTTTTGGAGAGGATTTTTGTGTTAAGCCCGAATTCAAAACCCTAGAGGAAAAAAAATTCACACAGATTGTGAAATTTCCCATGTTTGATGAAAATGAATGGGTCTGGTACATCTTAAGTCGAGTTCATACTGAATTCATGTGGTTGAATCAACCCTTCAAGATTACGAAAGATGCTATAAGTGTTGTTACAAGTTTAAATTCCTCCGGTGGATTGCCGATTTTGAAGTCTGTGAAAAATTAAACAATCACTGATGCAACTGGTTCTGTATTTGATAGAAGAGTGATGACAATTGATAACATCCTTGATGTGGGTGTGAAATTTGCCTCGATGGTCATTGGTTATAAGATATATCACTCCAGCCGAGAAAATTCTATCTCTAGTACAACCATATATGCAGCCTATCAAATGGTAAAGGAGAATGCAGAGTATGATTTGTGTGAATTGCTTCAAAGTTAGCTTATGGAAAATCTTGGTAAGATTAAGAAAGACAAGAAGAATTCCTTTAAATACGATAATCTGTTGCTATGTTTGTTCTTTTATTTTATGGGTGAAGTTCTGGGAGTAGGGAAGGTGCATTGACAAAGCGATAAGCTTGTTGATATTTAGATTAGAAACATGTTATTCGGCCTTGGTGATTTGCAAGCCAAGAAAAATGCAATATGGGGATATCTCAAAAACTTTCAAAATGAAATGCAAGCAAGGGAAAGAATTCCCACTTCTATTATGGAGAAGTATAAGGATACAATTTGTTTTATGGTGGATATTGATCAGTGCTTCAATGGAAGTGGAAGAACCTAGAATTGTTTGGATTATGCCTGATGGAGCTTGTAAAATTTTGAAGAATTTTCTCATTCCCCAAGAACTTAGTCTGCATTTTAAAACCCTTGTCCCCATGAGTGAGTAGGGTTTTTTGCTTGTGAAATCACTCAAGTGTTCTAATCGCACGTTGACTTTCCACACCGATCTCTAATTCCTTAAGTCATCCTTTGAGCCGCAGTGCATATTTGTTTACTAGCCCCTTTGGTCAGAAGCACCGGTCACCAATTGTCCCGTCGACCTTAGTATTTTCCTAAGGTTGAGTCTTAATTTTCCCAATGACTTAAGCTTAGGTCATCAACCTACAAGTGTCAGATCACTGTCAACCTAACAACGACCCTTCATTAAATGATAACTTTATCACATGTGCAGGTTTAAAGATCTTGACCGTACACCACCAGTTCGTGGGTTATAAATGTTGGCTTGTTAAAAGCTGCAATTTTAGTGAAACAAAGACACGTGTCAGAAGAGATCTTGACCGTACCCCACTAGTTCGTGGGTTATAAATGTTGGCTTGTTAAAAGCCACAATTTTAGTGAAACAAAGACACGTGTCTTCATATGAACATGGGGTCTGATCTCCACTACCAAGTTTATGGCTTGTGGTTCCAAAACCGACGACCGAGATCAAATCTTAGGAACAATCTCTGTCATTCCCCGCTGGTTCGCTAGAAAAAAGTGAACGCTCGTTAAAAGTAGCAAGATCAATGAGATATCGCCACATACACTGATCTACATAGTTTGTGAGATGGGTGGAGCCTATTGATGAAGGAGTTTCCTACCGAGGTGGGTTAACGCCATTGGCCAAAGACACATTAGTGAAGCACCACTGGATTTCAAGCATGGTCATTTGAAATGAGACCGTTCGATTTGCCATCTCAGTGTGAGATGAACGACATATATTCAAAGTTAATAAAATGACATGTGATAGCCATTTCCATCTGCAACCAACGTGCATTAATGACCAACTTTCTGCAGAAGTGATCAAATTGATCTCTGTGCATGTGGAGACTTAATTGCTGGAAATCATGAAGTGCAATATGCAAATTTTCATGCACTTGAGAATTAAACAACGACAATATGCACACCAACAAATTTACTTGTTTGCGCGTGTTTTTTCGTTAAGTAGTGGAGATTGATATCATCACTTTTCTCAATAAATAGAAGTGATGAGTTGCTATTTTTGCCATAGCAATTAAGTGTTAAGTTCTCAAATTGTCTTAGAGAGAGGAGATGGAGAGTCTATAATTTTTGGTCATGAAATGAGTAAGCCAGTAGCTTCTATTGAACCACCAAGAAGGTAAGTTCTATTGAATTCATAGAGGCCAGGTTCCAGTGTTCCAGAGCATGCTCCAATGGTAGAGATGGAGGTCCCTGCTGAAAATCCAAAGATTGCACCCACAAGGTGCAACCGACAGTTGCAATTCCAGAATGCGGTTGTAGAAAATATGGAAGACAAAGGCAAGGAGCCATTGCAATCTATTACTAGGGTAGGTAGAAAGATAAGGTATGGGCATGGATCCTTCAAATTCCAAAATTTACCCATCAACCTCATGAATAGCTTGTCAGACATCGAGATGGAGATCAACTCTAACTATTGCTAGTATCTCGCAAACTTGGGTCCAAATCTGGCCCCTGGTGAAGAGATATTGTTTGTTCCTCCACTGGCTGCTAGGATTTCAAGTAGGTGGGATGTCACTATCTCGAAAAAGGACAAGGATGAGGAAGGGACAAAGGTTTCTTCTCCTTCCCTTGAAATGAAGTGAAGTGGGCACGTATATCTTGGTGTGGGTGCTGGTAAGTGCAAGGTGGCTGGTCGGTAAGAAGATTTCGTGTGGGATGAAATAAATTTTGATTTTGATAAATGGTCGTGGTGATTCCTTTCTTCTTTGGTGTACCTGGCTATCATTTTTTGGGTTTGGTACTAACTATGTACCTTTGTGGCAATGTGGACATCTATTTCATTGCGTACCTGGCAACAAAGGGAATTTTGGTGATATTTTGTATTGCCCTTTTGGTGGCGGTTGCAAATTTGCTTTCCCCATTTTCAACATGTTCTGGAAGAATCAGTACGTGGGGAATTTTGAAATGTAGATTGAATGTAGGATGAAATGAAATTTTTGCATTAAAATTTCATTTGAGCTGGGAGCTTGTTCACTCCCTTGTTCTATAAAAGGGAATTCAGGGCTCATTTGCGGAGGATTTGGATTCTGCAATATTAGGGACAAAATAGTAAATAGAACAATTATCTTGTTTTGAGCTTTGAGGAACATATGTAATTATCTTAAATAATTTTACATAAGTGACTGATATAGAGAATGAATGTATAATTCTAACATATGTGTTCTCCTTGTGTAGATCTGCGTGAATTTTGAATGAAATTTTAATGATGTCTTCATTCATCTTCAAATACTTGTTTGAATGTATGCTTCTATTTTCACTTTGATTCAAGCAATCAATTAAAGTTCCTACATGGGGTCATAAATTTTCAATTATTTACAAAGGATTTGATAAGAAACCATATATTAGAAGTTGTGAGCTCCATAATGCAAAGTTGTGAGAGTAGTCCATTTCATCAGATTTGAGTTCATTTCTGTGTTACTGGTCTTTGTCTATGTGACTCTGATGCCCTTTGAAGCAAGGTACTGGTCTATTTTCAAATATTCACATAAAGGGTATATCAATTTGTCTATTCAATGACTGACTTGAAGTCAGAATGCAAATTATTTTAAAATTCATTTAGAATGAGGCATGTGTATGAAATATTTCCCTTGTTCCTGGTAGATTAATGGATATTTGCTTGAACATTAGCCAACCTTTGGGTGAATGATGTTATTTACCATCTATGGGAACTGATTTGTGGTTTGATTTTTCATTCATTAAGAGTGTCAAGTTAAATATCCCTTAGGAACACCCTCCTTGGTCCCACAGAGCCTAAAGTGTACAAGATTCTAGCCCTTAGCTAAATCTTGTCAGTTGGCCATTCACTGTAAGGGTCTTGAACATAAGAATTGGCTATTCTTTAGAGATTCCTTAGGTGTACTGGGAAAAACACCAACATAATGGTGACTCTGCTGGGGTAATTATCATTCTCCAAATGTAGATACCTAATGCATAGCCAAAGGGTTAAATGAACCCGAACATCTTGATTGGAAAACAACAAATTCTTAAACCTAGCAAATATTTTGAATGCAACAAAGATTGAAGTATCCAAATGTGACTCTACTGTGGAAGATAGCCCAAAATACATACTACTTGTAAAGAAACTTCATCTCACCTAAAGTTTAGTCCTCTGGAAGGAGGTACTGACTCTGACTCAAAGAACCTATTAAAGCATATATCAATTGATTAGATCTACAATCTGAAGGGATAAAGGACAATTATCTACTACAAATTACCAAGTATTTTCATGGACTTTAAAGAAATTGAAGTGTATAATTGATAGATTAAGATAAATTTTCCTTACTGAGATGTAAATGGTTCCCTAATGAGTGAATTAGCACTGGATGAGGGAATATTTGGAGTATTTTAACATGCATTTATGTATGAGTTAAAGTTGTGCATTATGAGGAAAAGAGCATGTTAACTTGTTGGGATCTTAGGCAACATTTGTAGGAAATACATGTGCTAGAGGCTTAGGATCATATTTGTAAAAGGAATTGAGGTAGTATTGTATAACTGCATAGTATATTCACAATTCCTTTTCAGGGATTAAAAGTAAGTTGCCAATTCATGCTGTCCCATTTAAGTATGGAGAAAAGTATGCAAGGTGAGTAGTCATTGTCTCACCGAGGAAACTTCAGTACTGATAGGTACAAGCCTATTAACTCTGACAATATTGGTGGGTATCCAAATATTGTACCACCAAAGATCAGGGACAAGATTCCAAGGTTCAACAGTGAAAAGAAAGAATCAACAAATAATCATGTACAAGAATTTGCTGATATGATGGGTGATTATGAGATTGATTGTGAGGATGTGGTTATGAAGTTATTTGTTCAATCTCTGAAGGGAAATGCAAGAGATTGGTTCTCTTTTCTGCCTGTTTCCTCTATATATGGTTGGAATGAGCTTAAGGAAGCCTTCATCGGTCAATTTGGTGAAAGGGTAAACCCAAGTGTTGCAAGAAGGAATTTCATGGAAATTTCTAGGGATAAAGGGGAATTGGTCCCTACTTTCAACCTTAGATTTGCAAAAGTTATAAAGGAAATTCCTAAACATGTGAGACCAAATGATGCAGAGTGTTTGGTTGTATATTTGTGAGCATTTGATAGAAGAATGAGTTTCTTGATAAGGGATAAAGATCCTACTACTTTACAACAAGCTTACCGAGTTGTCATGAATATTGAGAATAATTTGAAATACTCAATTATGAGGGGACCTGCAATGAATAGCACGACTAGCTCTAGTAGAATTCTAGCTACTGAACCAAGTTCATCAAGAAATAAAGGTATCTGTTAGGAAGAAGAGCTGTTAGATGTTGTATCTACATTACTTCCTAGATATGCAAGGAATGAGCGAGCATCAACCTCACATCAGCCAAGGATGGGAAGGAATGATTTGATTTCCTCTATTGGAAAGTTGTATGAAATGAAGAGACATGTAAATGAGTCACCACATGACTTTTTTTCAAGATTCTTGGATGTTTTGATGGAGATACCCAAGAGTTTCAGGCCTAATGATCTAATGTGTATTAATTTGTTTTGTGATGCCTACATATTAGGATCAAGCCAGTGGTCTGAGGATTAGAAGCCCCATAGCCTTGATCAAGTAGTAGATTGGATTAACACTGTGGAAGAAATTAAGCATGGTAATGTACCTATAGTTGTTTCCCAGAATGGGGGCAATAATTGCCACAATGAGGAGAATCAAAGATTGAAAATGATAGATCAAGGAGAAGCATCAGAGTCTGATAAGCTAATTGTTGAATGTTGTCATTTTACAAGCAACATGGAAGCAGGTGCATGTTATAGTGATGAGAATGAAGAGAAAAAATGTTAAAACAAGGAGATGGTACCCAATTAGCTTCCTTGTGATGTCATAAGCTGTGAGTAAACATAAGAGATATGTGGTGAAACCTCACAAATTGAATCAACCAACACTTATCATGCATCAATCTATGATGAGAATACATCTGGTCCTGGTACTATAACACAAATGAGGAATCAAAGTGATGAGGTTGAGCTGAGACAGTTCTCCATTGAATATGATTCTTCTTATGAAGTGGAGATGGAATCCCTTGCATCTAGTAGGGGGTTATGTTAATAGTTTGGAGGGTGTGTGCTTTCTAGGCAACAAGCAATTTTCCTCATGTGAAGAATTCTTTGAATGTGGGTCAATTGTCCTGAACAGAGATGATGAGGAGGATGTTGAGAATGTTTCCCTCTACCCCTCAAGTGACTACATTAATTTTCAGTATACTGATGATCAGAGTTGTTGTGATCATGATATTAAAGATGATGAGATACATCCAATTATCATGGATGTATGGAAAAATCCCTTGTTTGATGAACCTGCAGTAGACTGAGAGGTTATAAATGATAATTATTATTGGTTTAGAAGCAATCCTCTTTTTGAAGATTCCCCTGATGAGTATTTGGCAAGCACTACTAGTGGATGTGTTATGAACGGTACAGGCAGAAATCAAGGTGATATTGAGCTTGGAAACTGTGCCTTTGAAAATATTACCCTTGACTTGATAATCTCCCAACCAAAGGAGGAGGTGACAACACAAGCACTAATGAATTGTTTTCCTTACAAGTAATTGAGTAGATTGTACATGATAAGCACCCAGAAGCTGATTCAAATTTGTTGACACCCAATTGTGATGGGAGCCCACATAAGGAGGAAGTTCAAGACTATAATGTTTACTTTGGATGTAGTATGGAGGTTCAAAAGGATGTAAATGATTGTACTGACTTTCCTTGGGTGATAGGCTATGCACTTGAAGATGTAATTGAAATATCAGCTACTCAGGTTTCACATGATGATGGCATGAATATTCAGGAAGCATTATTTTATGCTAAGGAGAAAGAATTACTTGATGATTTTGCAAAGTATGAAAATATTGTAGCATTATTTCATCCATGTGAGGAGCATTTCAGAGGAATAGGTAACCGAGGGAATGATACGAGTTAGTATGAAGTTGTAGTGGAGTTCTTTGCAGATACTCCTCACCTTATGGACCTAATCATGGAACTTCTTTGTGATAAACAAATTGACAATGGGCCTGATCATGTTTTCTTCCCTAAACTCACAAAAGACTGGTCAAGTTTGTGCCAAAGTGTCTATGGGATTTGTCAAGTTTGATGAGCAAGAGACATATGATTGCACGTTTCCTGACAATGTGGAATATGAGAGTTTCACCTTCTCAGTCCAGTTTGATGAACCTACGATGGAGAGGAATAAGTGTGACAATGTTACTTCAAATGTCATAGGTTGTGCTTATTATGATGATGTTGATAACCTAGGATTGCATAATGTTCATGTAGATCTGCTACAAGTAAAACAAGCCAAAGTATTTGATAGAGGAAAGAATTGTCCCTGAGTTGTGGGGGCCTGGGGTCTCCACCTAGAAATAATTGTCATGTATATTATGTGAATAGTGTACATAGGTTGGTTTGTTCACCTTTTGTTGTGTTTTCTTTCCTTTTCCAGGTAAGCTCCTTTGTTTTTGGTCTTCTACCTTGGTCCGCTTCAACCTGAGATTTGGATTCTCGCTATACCCACTAGGGGTGTACATCCCCAAGCATGAGCTGCTGATGGAGCTTGTAAAATTCTAAAGAATTTTCTCATTCCCCATGAACTTAGTCCGCATTTTAAAACCCTTGTCCCCATGAGTGATTAGGATTTTTTCTTGTGAAATCACTCGAGTGTTCTAATCGCACGTTGACCTACCACACTAGTCTCTAATTCCTTAAGTCATCCTTTGAGCCATAATGCATGTTTGTTTATCGACCCCTTTGGTTAGAAGCACCGGTCACCAATTGTCCCATCTACCTTAGTATTTTCCTAAGGTCAGGTCTTAATTTTCTTGATGAATTAAGCTTAGGTCGTCAGCTTGTGAGGGTCATATCACCATTGGCCTAACAATGACCCTTCACTAAATGCTAACTTTATCGCATGTGCAGGTTTAAAGATCACGAGATTGTGGGAAGAGATCCCGACTGTACCCTGCTAGATCGTGGGTTATAAATGTTGGCTCGTTAAAAGCTGTGAGGTCAGTGAAATGAAGACACGTGTCTTCATACGAACATGGGGCCTAGTCTCCACTACCAAGTTTATGGCCCATGGTTCCAAAACCGATGGCCGAGATCAAATCTCGGGAACGATCTTTTCCGTTCCCCTCTGGTTCGCTAGAAAAAGTGAACACCTATTAAAAGCAACAAGATTAGCGAGATCTCGCCATGTAGACCAATCTACGTAGTTTGTGAGATGGGTGGAACCTACTGATGGAGGAGTTGCCTACCGAGGTGGGTTAATGCCATTGGTCGAGGACACATCAGTGAAGCACCGTTGGATTTCAAGCATGGTCAACTAAAATGAGACTGCTCAATTTTCCATCTCGGCGTGAGATCAATGACATATATTCAAAGTTAATAAAATGACACGTGATAGCTATTTCCATCTACAACCAATGTGCATTAATGGCTAGCTTTCTGTAGAAGTGATCAAATTGATCTCCGTGCATGTGGAGACTTAATTATTGGCAATCATGAAGTGCAATATGTAGATTTTCATGCACTTGAGAATTAAACAATGATAGTACACACGCCAATGAATTTCCTAGTTTGTGCATGTGTTTGCATTAAGTAATGGTGATTGATATCATCACTTTTCTCAATAAATAAAAGTGATGAGTTGTTATTTTCGCCATAGCAATTAAGTGTTAAGTTCTCAAATTGTCACAGAGAGAAGAGCTGGAGAGTCTATATTTTCTGGTCACGAAATGAGTAAGCCAGTAGCTTTTGTCGAGCCACCAAGAAGGTCATTTCAACTGAATTCACAAAGGCCAGGTTCCAGTGTTCCAGAGTGTGCTCCAATGGTAGAGATGGAGGCCTCTGCTGACAATCCCAAGATTTCATCCACAAGGTGTAGCTGATGATTGCAATTCCAGAATGTGGTTGCAGAAAAGATGGAAGACAAAGGAAAGGAGCCGTTGTAATCTGTTACTGGGATAGGTAGAAAGATAAGGTATGGGCATGGCTCCTTTGGATTCCAAAATTCACCCATCGACCTCATGGATAGTTCGTCAGATAGAAAGATGGAGACTGACTCTGACTACTGATGGTATCTCGCAAACTTGGGTTGAACTCTGGCCCCTGGTGAAGAGATATTGTTTGTTCCTCCACTGGCTGCTAGGACTATGAGTGGGCTGGATGTCACTATGCTTCAAAAGGACAAGGATGAGGAAGGGACCAGGGTTTCTTCTCCTTCCCTTGCAATGACATGAAGTGGGCGCGTATATCGTGGTGTGGGTGCTAGTAAGTGCAAGGTGGCTGGTCGGTGAGAAGATGTCGTACAGGATGAAATAAATTTTGCTTTTGACAAATGGTCATGGTGATTCCTTTCTTCTTCAGTGTACGTGGCTATCATTTATGGGTTTGGTGCTGACTGTGTGCCTTTGTGGCGATGTGGACATTTGGTTTGTTGCGTACCTAGTGACAAAGAGGATTTTGGTGATATTTTGCATTTCCCTTTTGGTGGTGGTTACAAATTTGCTTTCCCCATTTTCAACGTGTTCTAGCAGAATCAGTACATGGGGAATTTTGAAATGCAGATTGAATGTAGGATGAAATTAAAATTTTTCATTAAAATTACATTTGAGCTGGTAGCTTGTTTGGTCCCTTGTTCTATAAAAGGGAATTCAGGGCTCATTTGCGAAGGATTTGGATTCTGCTCAAGTTTTGAGTCGGGTATTGGTCTGGGTAGAATATTAGGCACAAATTAGTAATAGAAAAGTTATCTTGTTTTGAGCTTTGAGGAACATATGTAATTATCTTAAATCGTTTTACATAAGTGATTGATATAGAGAATGAACGTATAATTCTAACATATGTGTTGTCCTTGTGTAGATCTACATGAATTTTGAATGAAATGTTAATGATGTCTTCATTCATATTCAAATACTTGTTTGAATGTATGCCTCTATTTTTGCTTTGATTCAAGCAATCAATTAAAGTGCCTACATGGGGTCATAAATTTGCAATTATTTACAAAGGATTTGATAAGAAACCATATATTAGAAGTTGTGAGCTCCATAATGCAAATTTGTTGTGAACGTAATCCATTTCATCAGATTTGAGTTCATTTTTGTGTTACTAGTCTTTGTATATGTGACTCTGATGCCCTATGCAGCAAGGCACTGGTCTATTTTCAAATATTCACATAAAGGGTATATCAATTTGTCTACTCAGTGACCGACTTGAAGTCAAAATGCAAATTATTTTAAAATTCATTTATAATGAGGCATGTGTATGAAATATTTCCCTTGTTCCTAGTAGATTAATGGATATTTTCTTGAACATTAGCCAACCTTTGGGTGAATGATGTTATTTACCATCTATGGGAACTGATTTGTGGTTTGATTTGTCATTAATTAAGAGTGTCAAGTTAAATATCCCTTAGGAACACCCTCATTGGTCCCAAAGAGCCTAAAGTGTAGAAGATTCTAGCCCTTGGCTAAATCTTGTCAATTGGCCATTCACTGTAAGGGTCTTGAACATAAGAATTGGCTATTCTTTAGAGATTCCTTAGGTGTACTGGGAAAAATACCAACAATTCTTATGGGTTATGAAGCTGAGGAGATAATCTTGGAGCTATATGCACAACATCTATTGGGTAAGCCTTTGAATTCATCTAAAGAAAGGTTTGGAACATATACAGGGAAAAATATGCAAGTCCATGAGCAATTGAAGAAACTAATGACAATCCAGAGAGTGAGGAAAGAAGTGGAAGTCTTCACAGAGAGCATGGGAATACTTGCAAAAGCTATAAGAGAAGTAAGAAGGAAAAGAGAACAAGCTGAAAGTGAAAAAGGAAAAGAGCGTACTAAAACTGAATTTGCTAGTCCGACAACATCCTCTACTCGAACTAGATCAACAAGGAGATCAGCACCCCTATCCGGTCATGCAAAGAAGTCAGCCCCTACAAAAGCTCAGGTTAAGGTATCTAGTTAAAGGAAGAAGGATAAGAGCACAAGAGTGTATAAAGCTATTTCAGATGATGAAGATATAGAATCTGATGAAGAAGTTAGAGAAATAAAGCATATGAGCACCCCTGCAACAACAACAGTCAAGCCCTTCAGTGAAGAGGAGAAAGCAAAGAAGAAGATGAAGCTTGAAAAACTAGATATTTCAGTAGAGGAAGTTGAAATAGGTATAATTAAGGATGGAAATATTAACCCCCTATGTGAAGTATATGGTACCTTTGATACTGTTGGTCAAAGAGTCCTTGAGGAGGCTACAATAAAATATTTGAACAATTTCAATATGACTCTTGTTGAGATAATGGCATTGTTGCCTAAGGAATTGTATGAAATTTTGGAGATGGGGAGAGTTAATGCTAGAACTGAAGAAGAGCAGCTGAGAGAATGAGTTCTTGCAAATTTAAATCCGGTAATGTCTATTGAATAAATGAAAGCAATTCTAAAATAAGCAAAAAGAGAGTTCAAAAGAAAAACAAGAATAAACAAGCTTATGTTGGGTAAAACTGAAGAAGTAGAAAAAGAAACAAAAAGCATTCTGAAGAAAATTCTATTAAAGAACATAATTAATGTTGTTTCTGAAGAAGAGCATGTGGAAGATATCTCATCTAGTCTAGTAAATGAAGAGGTTATAATTGAGACACTTAGATTCTTCTTGATGTACATACTACAGAAGAACCTATGGAGATTGAAGCTCCCAAAATTGTGTCGGTTTAAGAAAAGGAGATATCAGTTGAAGAAATCGAAGCTCCAAGTGACAAGCAAAAATATGTGGCTGTGGAAACAGTAGTTGAGGAAAAGAAGGTTGAATTCAAGGGAGTTCCGGTGGAAGCAAGAGACATTGTAGAGGCAGTGAAGAAGTTTCTAGAAGAGAAAAAGGAAGAATATAATCTTGAGTTGGGAAATGCTCCTATTCATTTGTCTACCTTGTCCCCAATTTAGAAAATGAAAGTCGCATCATTTGTACAAGCTAAGGCTAGGGAAGAAATTATAAAGTCTCACATTGAGGACAGTGAGTCATTGAATTTGGCATCTAGCATTTTGGAAAGGATTGTGCCTACTTATGTTAAGGATCCATCCAGTTCTTCCTACGGTGAGCTGAAGAAACTTATAAATTTGGTAAGTACTCATTTTGAGTCACTTGAGAAGTTAGCTTTGGTCAAAGTTTAGAAGGAATTTGATGCTAGGAAGATCAGTAGGTTGAAAGGATTTATAGTAAATGACAAATCTCTATTAGCTACCCATGTGAAAAATGTTCAAAGTGCATTGTTAGAAGGTGGAAGGATTTATAAGTCATGTTTGTCTTTGTCAAAACTTACTGAGGAAAATGAGGAAAATGTTAAGGATCATGAGAAAGAGTTAGCTGCTATTTCTAATGCTTTTGATCCTTTAACTATTTTTGTTGGAGAACAAGAAGGTCAAATTATATCCTTACTTGAAAAAATAAAAAGTCTGAAGTGTGATAATGACAAAGTTGTGGAAAGAGCTAGTGAACTTAGAGGGCTAATTGGTCCAAAGATGGAAACCATGTTGAATGCTTTGAAAGAAGCACAAGATGATATGGCGGTTAGTGATCCAGTGAGCCTTGAAGCTACATAAGTGAAATATTACTTACTCTATGGTCACATAACTTTTTTGGAAAGTCTCAAGAAGTGTTGGGACACAAGCTTGAACTTGTTAAAGATAAATTTTGCGGATATCTTCAAGTTTTTGTAAGTTGTTTGAAACAAAGTTTGTACATATGAAGTTTGAAATTTTTGTTTGTTTATAGGAGTTTTTATGCAAATTCCCCATCTTTTCCATTGATGTCAAAGGGGGAGAATAGAATAGTGAAAAATATATATTCATCTAATTGGGAGTTGTATTTTTGAGCTGTGGATGAATATCTTTTTGGAGTTTTGGGTGGCAGTGTATTTTTTGGTACTAATCCAACACTTAGTCATTTTTACTAAGTGTTGCCATCAATGCCAAAAGGGGAGATTGTTGGCAAGAGACACTACACATGTTTTCTAGTGTTGTCATTGTTGGAAACCCTTGTCAGCTAGCTGATTCGTGCATTGCAATTTTCTCATACCGACAGATAGATTGAATATCAATAGTTATCTGTTTAGTTAGAATAAAGCATCCGGTAACTTCATGTTCTTCGATTCATATGCAAATTTTATGTCATTATTTTATGTTGTGGATCTCAGGGAGTATTGTTCGATGGATAATATGTGTTATCTATAAATCTTGGTGCCTCGTATCAATTTGGGTGGAAGTTAGGTCTAGTGAACTAATTTTTTGTTCATCAGTATTTAGAGGCCGACTTGGTGAATATGGTGTGTTGCGGATATTTGAGGAGTTATTGTTTAAGTATTTTTGTGTTTGAACATTTTGGTTTGGGTCATCACTATGTTGTGGCTGACTCTTGTGGATACACATTGAATATTATGGATGATTTGAGCCAACTGTTTGTGAATATTTTCTTATTTTGTTGAAGCCGACTTGAAGCAATTGAATTCTTGGTGGTGGATATATATAAGTGATCGATTATATCATTTTGGTGTGTGTTCAATGTGAGTTGATGTATGTTGCAAATGTTAGAAGGTCATTAGAGCGATTATGCATAGTTTCACTTGTGCATTAAGGATTTTTGGTGTGAATTGAAGCATAATAGAGAAGAAGAGTAGAATCAGTCAGAAGGTCCTAAATTTGATTGTTGAGCCTAACTAAAATTGTAATCAGGCATTGGTAGATGCTACTTTATCAATTCAAACTCTTTGGAAGTATTCCAAAATTTTGTAAGGCAGTAAGCCTTTCATTTTTTGAGCAATTCTCTAGGCAATGTGCCTAAATGCAAGTGCATTCTCATCTTGCAATCTTTTCTTTTGAGTATACTTAGAACAATATTGTGGATTAACCTCCATAGTGGTTTTTCCCCTAACAGGGTTTCCACGTAAAAGTCTCCTTGTGTTATGGTGTTGTGGTTATTTGTCTTATGTGCATACACTTTTATTTTGATTGAATGCTATTAGCACTTTAATGATTAGATTAACAAAGTTAAAAATTGTACAACACTGATTCACCCCCCCCTCTCAGTGTTGCTTGTTTCCAACAGACACTTGGTAATATCTCATCAACCCAAATCTCTCAATAATTTTTCACCTTGATTTTCAAATCAAATCTAAGACATTGATCAATCTATCCTCAAATATATAAATCAAGCCCTCCTTGAGACATTTTTGATAATCATGTATCATCATAAAGTTATGTTATTATAGCTCCAATAAACCTCTATTCTCTAATTATCCAGCTACACCAATAGATGTGAAGAAAAAAATGAAATAGGTCATTATAAGTAATATGACACTTGGATATCTACTGTGTACATTTATTTCTCTTGACCTTTTTTTTCACATTGATAAGTGTAAATCACCAAAGGAGGCTTGAGATAAAATTGCATATTTGTATGGTCAAATTGATGAGGTTAGAGAATAATAAATTGATAGTGATCTCAATAATCTCTATCCAATTTTTTTTTACAATATCCAAGACTATGTATCTAAATTTATTGAATTAAGAGAACAACTCAAAGAATATGTAATTAGAAAGAGGATGCACAATTGGTCTTCGATTTGTTAGGAAATATTCCTTAAGAATATTCAATATTTGTTTCTAGTTTCTAGATTCATTAGTTGACTATGAGAAAGGCCTATACTATATCATCATTGATTCATTCTCATAGATGTTGATTCTTGGATAGAAAAAATAAATCTCAATGAGTATTCTCAATCCATCATATTCATGAAGAGAATCATATTCGTGCTAAACAAATCAATGATTTGATAAAAAATATCAAGAAGAATAACATCAATTTTCCATCTTCTTAAATATAGGAAGCATCTGTTTCCTCTTCCAAATCAAGAAAAGGTAAAGGGAATGCACTTGTAGTGGTAGAATTTTCACAACAATAGATACTTGACTTAGGTGTTACACATCATATAGGTTTTTATGGAGAATATTTTTTTTCATTGGAGTTTTGCTTAATATCACACATTCTTATTGAAGATAATACTTAGGTGGAAGTTACCAGAAAATGTTTTATTGGCATGGATGATGGATCACTTGATAATGTTTTTTATCTTCTTGACTTGTTTGCCAACCTTTCTATATACCAAATCACTAATTTTCGGGATGGTAAAAATATTGAGTTTTCTCTTGATTTAGTTTTGATTAGAGATCTTAAGGATGATGCCTTGGATGCATTGGGGGGACATTGACCACAAGTTTTGGTTATATGTGTTCTCCCATTTTGTGCCACAATATCCTTTATATATTTTCTCAACCATTCAAACTTAGTGAGTAAGCTACCACATGAACAGTTTGGCCATCTTAAAAATTGCTATCTTCAACAACTCATTTTGAATGATATGGTCACAAGACTCCCATATTAGGTTTTTTTAGATGATGTGCTTAGGTTGTGTTATGGGAAGGCATTTAGTGGAGAATTTTGAAAAAGGGAAGTCTTGGAGGGGATTTACAAGTCCTTCAATTGGTTCACAATGATCTTGTAGGTCCCTTTCCAACCTCATCTTTTAGCAAGGCTTGCCATTTACTCACCTCCATTGATGACTATTCTAGATATACTTTAGCCTACTTTCTTCACCATAAGAATGAAGTATTTGATAGGTTTTAGATTTTCAAAGCTAATGCTTAGAGGCAATCCAAAAATTATATCAAGATTATTTGCACTAACAATGGTTAGGAATATGTTAACAATCATCTTGAGAAATTCTATGCTCTCGAAGGGATTGATCTTCAATATTTAGTTGCATACACACCTTAATAGAATGATTTTTCTAAAAGGAAGAACATGAAACTAAAGGATATGGTTAGCTATATGATTCATTCTTGTTCTCTTACTACATAATATTAGGTTGAAGCCATTAATTTTTTTGCATTGATATAGAATCAAGTTTCCCACAAAGCATTGAAAGGTATGACTCCTTTTGAAGCTTAGTGTGGAAGGAAATTGGTTGTGTGATGTTTCTAGGTGTCTGGATCCCATATTTGGGCACATATTCCTTAAGAGAAACATAAGGCTTTAGAATCTCAAAGTAGGCCTTGCATCTTTGTTGGATACCAAGATGGTGTCAAGGGGTATCGACTATTAGATTCAAAGACATGTGAACTCTTCAATGAGAGGAGTGTTCACTTTGAGGAAAGGTTTCCTTTTTTTCATCTTATGCTCCTCATCCTTCCTCCATAATGAATTCAGATGATAGTGACTTACATGATTCTACTTCTTAGGTTTGTACCTTCACAAGGCTCATAATTTGAGGCTAAGGATTCTTGTTCTTCATCCCCATCTTCTTCATTGACTTGGCAGGCTTGATAGACTCTATAGTCAGTTGACACATTTTTAGGGATCCTTCAGAAACTCACAATTCTTGGTCACATCATCAACATCTTCCACATGTATGCATTGCCTTTGATTCTAATCCAAAATATTTTAAGGAAGCATTAATAATTGTTGAATGAGATTCAATAATGAAGATTATAGTTCCTTGATGAGGAAACACACATGGGACCTTATCCCTCTTCCTAAGGGAAGAAAAATGGTTTGGTGTAAGTGGATCTATTGAACCATTTTTATAGAATATGGAACTATTGACAAGTTCAAAGAACAAATTGTGGAAAAATATTTCTCATAAGTTCTTGGTGTTGACTACACTAAGATTTTTTCCCATTGTAAAAGGTGAATTCCATTCATTTGAATCCTGTTATTGTTGCAAGTCTTGAGTTGTACATAAATGGATGTGAAGAGTATATCTTCACAAGGATCTTCAAGAGGAGATTCATGTGGTTATCATAAATATTTGTTCAAGATTATTCCTTGATTTGTAGCTTGTGGAATTCTATCTGTGATGTGGGAAAAATGGATCTAGGGTCTAAATCACACTTTCTCCTACATCATATTGGAAGGGAACCAAAATTGATCAAAAATACCCACTTGGCTACTAAACTCAATGGAAGAGCCATAATGGTGGATTAGGGTTTTAGTCCTTTGGAAAGATGGGATGATTGATTGATTAATGATTAACTTGTTTTGATAATGTAAATGTGTGTCTAGGTCAAATATTAAGCTATATCCAGTTGATGCAATTCCAAAAAAATGCATAATTGAAACATAGAAATGAGTCACATAACAACAAAGTGCAGAGGCACAGGAACCTGACATATGAATTTGGGTTCAAATTGGTTGTATAGGGGTGCTAGTGCCCTAGACCAAGAAGTATAGATCTTAGAAATAAAAAATTAGATCTTAGATGGTCGTTGCCTATAGGTTTTTACTTTCTAGACTCAACTTCAAAACTTCATCTATTGATGATTAATTCCACTTGCCCTAATTTGTTGACATAGAAGGATTGAATGCTCGATTTTAAAATTAGGTCTTCAATCCTTTTCCAAATCCACTTCAGATATGTCACTTACACACAAGAGAGGAGAGAAAGGGTTGTACCATATAGGGGATTTCTTAATTCAAACCCCATTTTGGTGTTTCCACCTCCACAATGGTCATGATGATGTAAAGAGTGCTTACCCTCAGTCGGGTAGAGAAAATGGACAAAAGGAATGAGAAATTGACAAGTGCTATAATTTACCACTTAGATCTGCTTTCCTTAATGGACTAAAGTCATTATACTCATCTCATACAAGGAGAATTGGTTGCTTGTTTCAAATTCCTACAAGTGTTAGTACTCACAAAACAAATGAACATAAAATATGAATGAACTCACATATAAACTTGATGCATTGCTAACATGAATCTTAACTAATCATAAGTGCTATAAAATCTACTAATTTTGCTCTCAATTTCTTTTTTAGGATGCTCAATTGTTTAATTAACTTATTAGCATTTCAAATGGTGAAAAAGACATTTATATGCATTAATTTATTTTCCCATAAAATTAATTATCAAAAGTTGACAAATGAACTTAAATTTGTAAATGTTAAAATTTCAACAATAACATATTTAAATTGGGGATAAAATAGGTTGGATAGGGGTGCTAGTGCCCTAGTACAAACCTATTTTGGGTCTTTAAGTGTCTTTAAATAAATATTAAATAATATTTCCAATTTAATTCTTATTTTCCAAAGATTACCATAAAATGAGCAATTTAAGAGCATAATTGGGTCTAGGCACATATGGGGGAGCTAAACCTAGTTGAAATTGTTAGGGGTGATAATTTATGATGCTACAATTAGCCCCCACTTTAGTGAGAGTATAAAATTATGCTCATGCTCACACAAAAGTAAGGATAAGCCAATAAGGGTTCTTTTATCCTAAATATTGAAGAGATAGGACACCATTAAATCTAAGGGATGTGCTAGCCCCCAGGATCAAGATCCTATGGTGCAACAATCTAAATACAAGGAAAACGTACACACATGAGGTGAAATGACAAACACAAATCATACACAATGAAGACACAAAAGTAACATAATATAAAACCAAACATAATGCAAAAACTACATGATGAAAACACGATGCAAACATGCAAAGGGGGTATGAAAATCATAAACTAGTAGGCTCCGCATAATTCTTAGTAGGATCCATACACTAGGAATTCATGAATCACAGACTAGAAAAGTACAATATTTTCTAAGTGACCCGTGAACAAAAGAATCACAAGCTAGTGAAGTTCGATATTCACTAGGTGAGTTTTTTCCATGGTAACAAATGAAAATATACAAGGGCTAGTGTAGACTGACATTCAATAAGTGAGTTCTCATGTCAACCATTCCAAGAATTATTGTCCCAATAATTTTGATAAGGTGCTACAAAATATGATCAATATGCCAAAACACATCACAAAGTTCAACATGTGTGAACAAAGTGAAAGATATAATGGAATGTATGCCATCAGCTTAAAGTAATTTCTAACACCAATCAAGAGCAATTACCTTTAAGATAGAATAAAATAATATTTGATAAGACACAAGAGCTTGTTGGGAAACCCTATGCCAAATGATTTTTGAATGAGCAAGACAACTGAGAGTGGGGTGAATCAATTGTACCAAATTAAAACATCAAAACCCTCAACGATAATTAGATCCACAAGCATTCATTGAACCTTTAATATGCTATTATGTTTAAACATGAAAAGAAGATAACAAAAACTAAAAAAACCAACACCATACACAAGAGAACACCATATTTACATGGAAAACACTAGAAGGAAAAAACCATGGTGAGGATTATCTCACAATATAAGTAATTGAAAAACTAGTACAAAGAGGCTCACTACCAAAATAGAAAGAAGATATAATGTTACACAAAGAACATAATCTCAATGCAACAGAGAATCCACCACAATAGCTTCAACAACACTTGTAGTCTTCAAGAGATCAATATACCTCAACTCATTGCATTCAACAATCTTGCATTATAGCTCACACTGTGTTTCACACTTTTGCACTTAATTTTGTATCACAACACTCAAATCTATTCCACACTTCATCTCACATCAATTCACCTTGCATTTATACCACCCACAACTTGAAAAAAATCTTCAAGTTAGTTACACTACCTTACACTTTACAAATTCAAAATAGGTTGGCACTAAGAATTCCCTCGATGGATAGGAATGAAAGTGGACCAAAACTAAAATTAATTGGGACCCAAATTAAGTCCCACATGCCACACTATACTTTCATTAATGCTCAAACATATTCAAATGTAGTGTAAACACCAGGTCAATTGTTACCTGTGCAAACACCATTAAACTTTGAATTACACACTTCCTCAAATCCAAAGATGACTTGCGAACCACACACCACTCTTCATTGTGATCTAGAATATTCCTCTGCCATCTTGAAATCCATCAAAATCCTTCACAACAATTCACACCTCTAGAATGTACATAGCTTGTACATTTAGACTACATTGTCAAACATCGCAACTCTAAAATCTTGAATCCTCTTGATGTAGGCAAGAGATCAACACCATGAACATACCTTTAGAATCAAAAGACTTGAAGAGAAACTGTAGAGAAATGTGGAGAAAAAAAATTTCTCCCAGACACCTCTGTAAGCAACACTGCAAAACCATTTCACACACTAGTGAACATAACTTCCTCTGACCATTGATCCAAAAGCCAAAATTCTGGATATAGAAACTCTGAATGCCTCTATCCAACATATGCAAACCACCCAAACAAATCTTCAACCCATAAGAAATTTGAAGAAAAACCATAAAAAATTTGCAAACCATAACACCTCTACAACTCCCTGTTTCCTTACTTTATCAAATTTCTCAATATCCTCGACATCATTACCATTACCACAATCATGAACATAAGCTTATCAAAGTAACACGGTTAGAGGTTAACACTAGTAACTTTATTGATGACAACATATAAAACTAATCAAAGCAACAACCTCTCTCAACCACTGCACAACTACCACCAATGACAACACAAAAGCTTGTTGACATCAATGACAACACCTTCATACTTGCAACAATGATATGTTCCCAACCAAGCTGATTCATGAGAAGGGGTTGCCCCCCAAAAAAACCACATAATTAACAAGAAAAATGTTGCACATGAGGTATCCACAGATATGAGGTCAGTATAGATGAGAGATAATGTATAATTATGATCATGCTCAAGATTGATATCATTTCCCAAATATTTGTGGAACTACAAACACAAGGGATGAATAACACATGAAGAAAACATAACTTTTGGGTTAGCATGGAAGAGACCTAAATGTCTCAATACTTTGCATTGTTCCCTAAGGAATAATAAAAATAATTTCACAACATAAAGACAAATAGAGATACAAATAGATGAATGCCACAAAAAATTCATTTTCTTTGTATCCTTGTGTCAACAAGAAGAAAAAGGGTCATCCAAAGAAAGAAAGAAAAACAAAATACACGCCAAGCAACATGTATACACCTAAAAATGGTCACATCACATTGTCTACTAATTAATTAAATATTTTTAATATTTAATTAAAATCTTCGAATTTCATCTACGTATAAATAAATTTAAATAATTTATTTATATTTGTTCATTCTTTCATTTCGATTAAATAAATAAGTTTATTTAATCATCTTTTCGTATTCATTTCTTAATTAATTAGATAAACATTACGATTTATTTATATTAATTATCAATAATCTTGGCTTGAATATTTTATTCAAATAAAGATTAAATATTCCTCTTTTTTTAAAATTAATTCCTCTAAAAATCCTTTCATAATTAAATATCTCAAAATATTTAATTAAATTCTTCTAATATCCATTCACAATTAAATATTCAAAAATATTTAATTAATTCTTCTAAAGTCGCATCATAATTAAATATTCCAAAATATTTAATTAAATCTTCCATAGTGCTAAAATCAAAAATCAAAACTCAATAAATGAAATTAAATAAATTTATTTATTTAATTAATTTGGGGATTATCTTCAACAGCCGTGAAGCAAACTGCCGAAACAGAAAAATTAAATTCCTCTATTCCTGTGCAAGCTTGTTCCTGTGGGTTGAAGACAGGCTTCCATTCTTTTCTCCAACCTCCCAACCTCTTCCATCTTCTTCTCAACCTCTCCATCTCTCACCATTCAAATCTACCAGACAACCTCATAGCTGTTGATCCTTGCCAGCTAGGATTTTTCCTGCAAAAAAACTATAAATAGGACTGTCGGGTCTTTGAAATCATATAGAAGCTTTTAACAGAGAAACTATAGTCAAATAGCTCTCAAGCATCCATAGCATAGTCTTACAACATCCATAGTTTTTAATATCATAGCATATCATGGCCAATCATCCACATAGTTTAGTTTCAATTTACAACCCCTGTGCATAATTCACATCCCCTATGCATATCTATCAGCATTCTCACTTCCACCAGCATATAGGATAGAGAACTTCCTTTGCATATTCATTTTGCAGATTGCCATTTGGAGAAGCCAAGCTTACACAATCTGAGAGCAGCAGCTTCGAGCAAATCTCTGGAGATAGAGAAAGATGGAACGCTTCTAAAGAATTCCTGTTTATTTTAATTTCATTTCAATTTCTTCAGTTTAAAGTTTTGTTAATTGTGTTTATTGTTTTCAATTTGATTACATATTAACATCTACACATTTTTGGCGCCCACCGTGGGGCTCTTGCCCCGAATTCTTACATCTTTTTGCAGGTTTCTTTGACAGGTTACACCAAAAACAACGGATTAGCGCAATAAACATGTTTTAGAAATATTCATACCCAGTTCAGCACTCGCGAGCCATCCTACAGCGCTCTTAATCCATTCTGCAGTGCCCGTGAAGACTTCTGCAGTGCCCGTGAAGACTTCTACAGCACCCGTGAAGATTTCAGCAACACCCGTGAAGACTTCAGCAGTGCCCGTGAAGACTTCTGCAGCGCCCGTGAAGATTTTTGTAGCGCCCGTGAAGACTTCTGCAGTGCCCGTGAAGATTTCTGCAACGCCCGTGAAGACTTCTACAGTGCCCATAAAGAATCCTGCAGTGCTCGTGAAGACTGTTATAGCGCATTTTTAGAAAACCTAAAAATTGTAATTTGTAAGTTGAATACAGTTTAACTGAATCCGATGCAACCGCAAACAGTTAATAACTTTAAATTAAAATGAAGCAATCCTAGGGTAGTCATAACTTAAAATGATGCAATCCTAGGGTAGACACTTTAAATTAAAATGAAGCAATCCTAGGATAGTCACTTCACATTTGATTTTGGGGCTAAAAAAAGAATTTCATGTTTTTGTGAAGCAACATCTTCACCTAGCATAGTAAATTTATATTTTGGGCTTAAAACTGAATCCTTGTTTGCTTTGTTTTAAACGGTGATAGGCCTATGCTCTCCCCTTAACTAGGTGATCAAAATGCCAAACTCATCATTTTCCCTTTATGCAATTTCCTATTTTATTAACACCTTTTAGAAGGCCTGTCATAGTGGGAAAAAGTACTCACCCTACGGGAACAACCTAAGTGGGAACAACTAAAGCCAAGTTTTCCAACCCACTTTAATCAAATGCGGATGGTTGATGAAAATCCCATTCGATGGTAGTGTGCATTGATAACCATCCCCAAAGCCTTTGTTCTAAAGGTAGGGAGGTCTCTCGAGGGAGTCTATCATTTTCCGCACCGAACGGAAACCCTTACTAAGAACTTAGTGTAGTATCTAACTTGTCAGTTTCTGAACATCATATTAATCACAGTGCAGGGGAGGGAAGAATCTACCCCCAAGATACTCACCATATAACTGCCAAGGATTGTTTGCTCAGGGGATCCGGTATTCACTTCCGTCACTCTGAGTATGCACCTAGAAAAGACAAAAACATGGGCGCCCTTTCGGGGGTGACATGGCTGTGTGAGTTGACACAGTTTTAAGATGTGGGCTGTTGATTACTATGATGACCTACTTGAGTACTAAGAGTGAGTCTGTTTGATCTATTTATCATGTGTAAAACCTGTTAAAACAATTTTTGAAAAACATTTTGGTCATACACTTGATGTTTAGCATAGGACTTAAGACAACTACTCTACAAATTGTTTGATGTGTTTTCAATACACTAATTCAAATAAGATCATCCAAAACTCAAGATCACATTGATTACTCCCATGTTATGAGATTGGAAATCCACAACCTTTGTTAAGAAGTCCATTTTCAAAAGAATCAAAAAGTCAAAGAAACCCCTTAGCTACAAGAAACTATTGAAGAAAAGACGATTCTTGTATCAAAGCCGAAAAGTTTTACTCAAATATAGAACCTTTCTTCATCGATATCACGATTGTGTTAGGGGTCTTTCTGATGATTATGCTATAGAACCTTTGTACTCACAAGCTTTCTTTCAAAGAAGAGCCCTTTCTCAAAGGCATAACCATAGTCAACGCATTCGTTTCTGCTATATTCCCCAACCTGTAATTGAATATTCTACTCGTCCAAATCAAATTTTGCAATAGAGAACTCAGATCACATTAGGCATTCATCACAAAATCCATCTTTTTACAAAGCTATGATCAAAACTTCATAAAGTGCAAAATCATCATTTTCTTGATCTTTTGCTTAAATTCCCATCAATAGGATTTTCATCCTTTCAATTAGGGAACAACACAAGCTAAAGATTAGAAACCTTTGTAGGTCATAGAATCTTCATTCTATCCTAACTTTCATATCTATCACACAATTGCACTATTTCATTCTTTTGATCAAAAGTGAGTAGAATTTGGAACAAAACTTATGCCTGTCTTCACGAGATCTCAAAAACACATGGAAAAAGACGAGGGAGAAACCACCACAAGCAAAATGGGTGACCATATTGAGAAAGAAGAGGATACATTTAATGTTGACGAATTAACAGAAGAAAAGCTTCAAGAAGCAGAACAAGATCCCCAATTCGATACTCTTATGGAAAGGATTTTAGAACGAAACAAAGAAAGATATTTTCTTTCATTAGCTAGTTAAGGAGCTAAGTTACCTCACAATTTCGACATAGAAGGGATTAAACAGAATCCTGAAACTCCTCCTACTGACTTTAGTGCCCTTACTCAATAGATAAAAGAATTACAAGGGCAAATCAAAGAGATGCAAGGGGGTACAACAAAGAAGTATGTTTTGGAAGACATATCTCCTTATCCATTTGATAGGAGTCTTCAAATGATCCCATTTCCAAAACATTGCGAAATTCCTAAATATGATAGGTACAATGGAAAAACCGATCCTATTGACCATGTGAGGGATTTCTGAAATATGAGTTTAGAATTCGCCTATGACGATACCTACCTAATGCGATTATTTCCACGAAGTCTAGGTGTACAATCCATGGAGTGGCTTTCAAAGATCACTCCACCCATCAAAAATTTTGAGGAGTTAATAAATCAGTTTATATCACAATACTCCTACAATATCCAACACTAGATAACAATGCTTGATCTTTGTAAAGTGAAACAAAAAGTAGGAGAACCCTTCACTACATTCTTGCAAAGGTGGAGAAGGTTATTTGCACGATATTCTCGTCCTATTCCTGAAAAGGAAAAGATGGATATCTTCATCAATAGCCTAGATCAAGAATTAAGCTATAGGCTTAATCTTCATTGTCCTCATAACTTTGAAAAGTTGATTGAAAATGCAATCACCATTGAAGGGGCCTTGATTAAACAAGGAGTGATAAAAATTGATAATCCAAGTACATCAAACCAAAACAACAACGATAAAACAAGGTTTTGGAATAGAAATAAAAATGTTGTCAATGATGGTATAGTAGATGCAAATAATCTACGAACAAGACCATCTATCTTTAATCTATCAAGTGCTCCATGAAACAATCAACAAGCAAATACCGACCAACAAGGAAGCAACAATCAACAAGGACAAACCTCCAAGCAAGAAAGCATGACCAATCAAAACACCAAGGATAATCGTGTTAATTTCAATAATAATATTGGCAATACCCAAACATCAAATCCGTCCAGACCTTCATTCTTCTCAAATCGGCAGAATTTTACCATGTTGGGTCAATCTCTTGAGTCTGCTCTCAAGGAGCTTCTTGATAATAAGGTTATCACCTTACCACCACAAAGAGATTATGAGCCTCGAGTCAAACCACCATCATGGAATGACTCGTATTATTGTAATTATCATCAATGTAAGGGTCATAGAACGAATAATTGTCAAGCTTTGAAAAATCTAGTACAAGATTTAATTCACAATGGCACTATTACAATTGAAGGACATCATACCAATGACGATCATCAAGCATTCAAAGATCCTTTACCGAATTATCAAAAGGGGGAAACATCGGATACAAAAGCCAAAAGCATAAATAATGTTGAAGACAATATAATCCGTCACATCTATGTTGATGATCAACGGGTTAATGTTATCAAAATCAAGGGAAAACAAGAATATCAACAGGTTAATGTGACCACGAGAGGACAAGCAAAGGTTGTTTTAAAAGGAAGTTCATCTAAAACAACTATTTCCCCTCCAAGTCAATATAATCTGGTTGATCAATTGAGAAAAACATCAGCTCAAATCTCCATCCTTGAACTTCTCAAAATATCCCCCATACACAAGAATATTTTAGAAGAAGCTCTTGTAAACACAACTGTCGACACTGATTTGGATGTAAACAAATTTCAAGCCATGGTGGGACATTTGTCTTCCCCCACTTGTCTTTCATTTTCCGAAAAAGATGATGCCTCCATGTCACATCCACATAATTCATCGCTCTATCTTGAAGTCATGATCCATAAACACCGAATTAGACATGTCTTAATAGATGGAGGAGCCGGTTTAACATTTGTACCTTAAAGCTAATAAATGCCTTGGGAATATCAGAAAATTCTATTGATCCACGAAGGAAAATAACTATCAAGGCATATGATGATGAAGAAAGAGCTTCTAAAGGATTAATATTGCTGCCTATCAGAGTGGGACCTGTTGTGAAGAACACATTTTGTCAAATTCTAGATCGGGATCTTTCCTATAACATACTTTTGGGTCGTCCATGGATTCATGATATGCAAGCAGTACCATCAACGTATCATCAATGCATCAAATTTCCATATGATGGATAGGAAATAACTATACAAGCTGATTACAATAGTACCCAAACTTGTTCAAATCTTTGAGCAACTCAAGATGCCTTTGTGCCACACAATAGGGAGGCTCTTGCTCTTTCTTCTTCCAATCTACAAGGACAATTGCAAGAATTGACAAAGAATCTTGACACTAAGCTAAATTTTAAAGACAAAGGGGTAGGTGAATATTCACTATCTCTTTCTACCTTACCTCCTTCTCCAAGGTCGCATGGGCAGCTAACCTTATCAAATCAAAAGATTGCAATAGCCTCTTCATCCCAAGTTTCTGTGCCAATCACAAAGTTTGATGGAAAATTCATTAAAGCCAACACCACTGAAGAAGAAGCTGAAGATAGGGACATCCTAAATTGGCTATACAAAGATGAAGATGAATCTCTCTTGCACATTAAGTTACCTACAAAACAATATGGTAAGGGGTACGCTATCATGCAGAAGATGGGTTATGAAGGAAATGGTCCTATAGGAAAGAGAAGATAAGGAATTGTAGAACCAATTAAACCTATTTCAATACATCCAAGTGATAAAATAGGACTTGGATATGGTAAAGATAAAGAAGAATCTACTTCACAGCAAGCACAATCAACTCATGGAGGATCAATTTTAGATAAACCTCATGAATCAGTTTTTCAATTGCAGAATAGTTCAGATACTGATTCTAATGAATATGAATGGGACACCATTTATAATGATGAATTTTGGAGAGACAAACCAGTTGATACCATACACAAATATGCACCCATTCTTATACAAGGAGAAGGTTCAAGCCCTCCACTTGATTATGTTTTACAAAGTGATCATGACTCAAGTGAGGATGATTCAGATTCTAACGAGATTGACAATCAATAGGAGAATACCATCATAGACCTTGTCTACCATGAGGATGATAGCTGCATCATGACTTTGACAATTCAAGACCTTACCCAACCTAATGATCCCATGCCTTTAGCTTATCCGAAACTTATTGATTGGGACAATGATGCATCTATCCACATCCCTACATTTCATGATGATGAGGACATTATAAATTTCCTTTGTTCCTCTAATGAGGAAAACAATTGTTTCATCCAAGAATTTCATACTCATGATTTTGATGAGGGTGTCAAGTCTCTTAGCTGCAAAATAAATGAAATAAAAGATGGATCTATTGGTGAAAACCAAAAAATGGTAGTGATAGATCACAACAAAAGAAAAATAAAGAGCGAATCCGACAGTGAAAACCTTTCTGAGGCATTGAAGGATGAGAAACTTGACACTCTTCCCAAGCATTATCATGAAAGATCCTCTATTTTGATCAAACCAACAGAATCAATTAACATAAGTACAACAAAGCAGCCAAAAATCTTGCAACTTGCAGCATCATTAACAGTTGAAGAAGTTATGAAATTCATGAAATTCTTGAAGGAGAATCAAATCAACTTTGCTTGGTCATATGCTGATATGCCAGGGTTAGATCCTAATCTGATAATGCATCATTTATCTATCAAGGCAGGGGCAAAACCTGTGAAGCAAAAGCTCAGAAAAATGCATCCACATGTTGCATTATTGGTCAAAGAGGAATTAAAGAAGCTTTTGGATGTTGGATTCATTCGAACTATTGACTATGCAGAATGGATTTCCAATATTGTACCTATTTCAAAGCTAGATGGAAGAATCAGAGTTTGTACAAATTTTAGAGATTTAAACAAAGCTTGTCCCAAAGATGACTTTCCTTTGCCCAATATAGATATGATTGTTGATTTAACTGCTGGCCATGCAATGTATTCATTAATGGATGGTTTTTCAGGATACAACCAAATAAAAATTGCACCAGAGGATCAAGATAAAACAACGTTTACATGTCCTTGGGGTACCTATTGCTGGAATGTAATGCCATTGGGGTTAAAGAATGCTGGAGCCACTTATCAAAGAGCAATGACAACCATTTTTCATGACATGATGCACACATTCATGGAAGATTATGTTGATGATCTCCTTGTCAAATCTCACACACGAGAATAACATCTAGAAATATTGTCAAAAATATTTACTAGAATGGAGAAGTTTAATGTTCGACTCAATCCAAAGAAATGTGTCTTCGGCGTTACATCTGGAAAACTCCTAGGATACATTGTTTTAGAAAAGGGTATAGAGGTTGATCCAGAAAAAGTACAAGCTATAATGGACATGCCGCCACCACGAAATATTAGTCAGCTTCAATCATTGCAAGGATGACTACAGTCCATCAGGCAGTTTATAGCTCAACTGGCAGACAAAAGCTTACCATTTACACATTTATTGCATAAAAATATCCCATTTAAATGGGAAGACAAATGTGAAGCAGCATTCAATCAGATCAAGCAATATCTTATGCACCCACCAGTTTTAATTCCACCCATTCTAGGAGAGCCACTCATACTCTATATTTCAGCAACAGAAGTATCCTTGGGAGCATTGCTAGCACAAGAAGATTCTACAGGTAAAGAAAGGGCCATATACTATATCAGTAGAACCTTAACAAGTCATGAATTAAATACAGTTTCATTGAAAAAGCTTGCCTTGTAGTGGTGTTTGCTTCTCAAAAGTTGTGACACTATATGTTGGCTCATACAGTTAAGTTGATGATCCACTAAAATACCTATTAAGCAGAGCTACTTTAACAGGGAGACTTGCAAAATGGGTAATGATCTTAAGTGAGTTTGACATTCACTATGTAGATCGAAAAGCTACTAAAGGATAGGTCATTGCAGATCAGTTGGCCGAAGCACCTTTACAAGAAGAAAATCCAATGCACATTGAGTTTCCTGATGCAGATGTCTTCACAACAACAATTCAGAAATCATGGACATTATACTTTGATGGATCTTATACACAATATGGCTCGGGGGCAGGGATTCTCTTTGTTACACCTGAAGGACATACCATTTCACGATCATATCAGTTGATGTTTCCTTGCACAAATAACATAGCTGAATATGAGGCATTGCTCATAGGATTGAAAATAGCATTGGAATGGCGGATTACAGAGCTTCAGGTCTACGGTGATTCACAACTTGTCATTAATCAAATTAATGATGATTATCAAACTAAAGATGATAAGTTGCTACCTTACATGAACATGGTGGATGATTACAAAAAGTATTTTGTGTTAATCAAGTTTTCACAAATCTCAAGGATTGATAATAAAGCTGCGGACGCAATGGCTACCATTGCTTCCTTATTACAACTACTAGAAGATCAAACTAAGCATGAATTCTTGGTGGAACAATTGTTTTCTCCCACCTATGATAATCCAGAGACTCAAGTCATATGTCATTTAACTGTTTCTGATTCACCTTTATATGGCAAGACTTATACCTACTTGAAATATAACATCTTACCTCCAGATTTATCTTGAAACCAAAAAAGTAACTTCATACGTCAATCATCTAGTTATACCTTAATTGCCGATATCCTTTACCAACATGGTCTTGATGGTACACTCCTTAGATGTCTTGAACATGATGAATCTAAAAAAGCCTTACAAGAGGTTCATGGTGGTATTTGTGGAACTCATTCAAGTGGTTTGACCTTAGCCAAGAAACTTGTCCGAATTGGGATACTATTGGCCTACCATGGAGAAAGATTCTTTTACTTTTGTCAAGAAGTGTTCTAAATGCCAGATCCATGGGAATCTTATTCATGCACCTGCACAGGAACTGCAACCCTTCACTCCAACATGGCCTTTTTCTCAGTGGGGATTAGATCTTGTTGGAAAAATACATCCTTCATCATCAAATGGTCATAAATTTATCATCAGAGCTACGAAGTATTTTACAAAATGGATTGAAGTTGTTCCTCTGACAACCATGACTGGTAAACAAATATCTTCATTTATCCTAAATTACATCATTTGTAGATATGGAATTCCTAATTCTATCATCACTGATAATGGAGGGCCTTACAAGAATCAAGATGTGGATGAACTTTGTTAAAGATTTCACATCCAACACAAGTTCTCTACACCTTACTATCCACAGGGTAATGGTCAAGCAGAAGCTTCCAACAAAACAATCTTGAAGATCTTGAAGAAGACAGTAAATGATGCCGGTCGTGATTGGCATGTCCAATTAAATCCAGCTTTGTGGGCATACAAAACCAGCATTCACACACCAACAGGAGCTACACCATATGCCTTGGTCTATGGAGCAGAAGCGATCTTACCACTAGAGGTTGAAATACCTTCGCTCAGGGTCTCACTCAAGGGATTGATAAGTGATGAGGACTACAGAGTATCTCGCCTCCAAGAGTTAGAATTGTTAGATGAAAGACGTCAACATGCAGCTGATCATTTGAAGGATTATCAACAGATTATGTCTCGTAGTTACAATCACAGAGTTAAACCATAGACATTTCAAGTGGGTGACTTAGTCTTGAGATAAAATCCACGTAATCAGCAAGACAGAGAAAAGAAAGGGAAATTTGAACCTAACTAGCTTGGTCCATTTGTCATCATTGCAGCATACAGTTCTGGTGCATATCAGTTATCAACGTCAGAAGGGGACTTGTTTGAAGAGACGATCAATAGCATTCATCTAAAGAAATTCTATGTCTAAATCAGAAAACATCCTATAAAAATCAGAAAAATTCCTGAAAAAATCCAAAAAAAAATCAGAAAAAGTCCTGAAAAAATCCAAAAAATTAGAAAAATCTTGAAAAAGTGCAATAAAAACAAGTGGTGAAAACCTGGTAAACAGGCTCCTCCATCTATTACCTTATGTCTTGCATTCACTTTAGGTATCATCCATCCATATCTATCATCTGTATATATCTTTTATATCCATATCATATGACAGGGATCCTTATGTTTCATCATGGCTTGATGAAATTTGTACATATCCATACTCTTTAGGTTGTGTTTACACTGGGGAAAAAGCTGAAATATAGACTAAACAAGCAAGGGGCAACAAGCTTTTTGAACATCACAAACAGACACAAAATAGTTTTCCAAAACAACAACAAACATTGCCGTATCAAATCAACCACAACATGCTTATTCAATGCCAATTGACATCAAAACAACATGATCCAAACAACTATCGAAACGAGAACATCAATGATGATAACCAATTTGGATGATCTTAATCTAAATAATGTTTGAAATATTTTAGGTAAGATTTGAATGGTTGTTTGATTTTTCTATCATATCTCTGGAGCAATTCGATGATGAACTGAACTAGAAAAGCAAGGAAGGAGTATGATTTTTATTTGTCTACTATTTGCGAGGAAATCATTAGTACTATGCAAATTGGTCACGAGACAGGCTCTACTACATATCATGGATGACATTTCAGAATTTGCATGGGAAATTGGTTAACTCTTGTCTGTTTATGCAAGCAATACTCATGTCATCTCGGTTCAATTATACCTAGATGCTTGTATTAACTTGCTATATTAAAAATCATGAAAGCAATACTCAGGTCATCACTGGTGCTAACATACCCTTTGATGCTTGTATTAACTTTCAACATTTCAATGCTCTATGATGATACAAAAAGCACAAATAAGCTCTCCAAATGGAAATATTGTATGGATGTCTTGCATGGTTAGTATAGATTGCATTCATGTTAGAATCTGCATTTTGCATTCATAGATTTCCCAAAAAGCTGGCAAAGTATCAAATGGTTCATATCTTTTTGCATACATGACTAAGTATATTTTGACATTCACAAAAACATCATTTCATACATATTTGCATCAGAAAATCATAAAATCAAAGTGTACATCATAATCAAAACATTTATAAGCATTCATATTTATACACTCATGCATCAATAGATTTTCATTCATCTCATAAATCATGCATACATATACATCATAAGCATAAAATCGAGAAACCATCATATCATAACACATCATGCATATAGCAAATAGACACATTTATCTCATCACAAATCATCGCTGTATTTCATATATCTCAAAAATGAATGTCAAAATGTACAAGGATGTCAACTACACATGATATAACATCATAAAAAATGAGATCATCTCAGGGTGTATACAAATGTCTCAACAAAGTATCACAAAAGCATCATGTAAACTACACTAGGCAGTGCTGTCCTCTGATGGAGCTAGTCTGGGACCTGTACCACCTGCACCTGATGGACCTGCTCTGCCTGTCCCTGATGGCCCTCCTGGAGGTAATGGCTGTGTCACACCCCTGCTAGTAGTACGAGAGCGACTATGGGTAGACTGTGACTGAGTATAACTCTCCCTCCACTCAGATGGAACAACATCATGATATCTAGTCCTGTAAAACTCGGCCTCCCGAGTGGCTCTGGTCACCTCTCTCATTATATCACCAAGTAGGGTGCTAGCTGCTACTCTCTGTAGACTATCCACCAAAGCAGTGGCCTGCTCACCCCGCTGTCTGGCTGTATCCCTCTTAGTCGTAACTAAGGTCAACTGTCCTTGAAGCTGTGTGATCAAGGTCTGTGCCTGTGCTAGCTGACTCTGTAAGCTCTGCACTATACTCTGTAGAGATGATATCTGACCTGACACCACTGGATCTACTGAAGGTGATGGATCCGTATGTCTCATCCATGGTCCGCCTCTACCACCTCTTCTACCACCTCTCCTACCACCTCTATCACCACCCCTACCTCCATCCTCCTCATCATCATTTCCCTCCTCATCATCATGTCCAACACTCTCATCATCCCCTCCCTTTGAATCATCACCCTCTAATGTTGAATCTCTCTGTTGTCATCTCTGTGTAGCAATAGGAGCAATAGGCTCATCAGGATCAAACATACATGGTGCAGGATGCTCTAACACATACTGGCTATACTCTGGTGTTGTCCCTGTGTCAAGGACATCAACTCGATAATCCCACATCACCACTCCTAAACTGGTAAACTCTGCAACTGCTGCCTCATAGGAAATCCGTGGACCCCATACTACAAGCTCTGGCTATTGTCGTGCATAAATCGTGGAACCCATAGGCATACCCTGAATCTGTCCAAACTGTCGACATACTCGTCCAGCAAGAAATCTCTCAATAATCCATGGAGTACGCCCAATCAAATATCTGGACGTACAAACATAGGGCATCTCCCTCGCATCCTCTGGCCATGCCTCACAATCTAAATATGGCCGCCAGCATACTGTATCCAGACCATCCAAGAGACGCTGCCAATGATCCAGTTTGCCTAGTCTCGACTGAGCAATAATATCGGCATATCTCCATCTGTATGATCGACCAGCTGGTCGCTGTCCTCGAGTCAACGGTCGCATGACAGCAAAGTGCTCCCATGCCCATATCTGTAGTAACGAGTAACCAACAACAAAACTCCGGCCTCTATCATATACAATATGATGTAGCTCATCATATAAGTGAGCAAGCATGCATGTCCCCCACGCATATCATGTCCCCTGCATCACCATACTCTCCAATACATGGCCCCACCCGACTGCAAACCCCTTCGACCTATGGTCGGGGCACAAAACACCTCCAATGAATCCTGCAAGTACAGATGGTAAAGGTGGATATGTATCTGTCATCTCGGCCCATGGGATGAAATATCCTGCAATATGATCATCTCTGAAAACCCTCCTCAAAGCATCAGTGCCTCCAGCCTCTTGGCTATCAAACACCACTATCTCTCCCATCACTGGAATCCTCAAGATGCGATATACATCCTCAGGGGTCACTGTAATCTCTCCAGTCGGTAAATGAAATGTGTTCGTATCACTATGCCACCGCTCTGCAAGTGCTGTCAATAGAGCTCTGTTGAGGTGCACCTCAGGCATGTCAAGCAACAAACTCAATCCACATGCCTCGACTACATCCTGATCTGACTGTAACAGATGTGGAATCAATGTCCATGTACTTGGGAATGTCTCCTGTGATTGCAAAACGCTCAATCTCTCCTGTTGACACATCATGACAGAAAAATCAATATCATATCATCACGATTTATCAATCAAATCTACATATCAAAATATTTTCTTTTCATCATCATGGAAAGAAGATAATCAAAATCATGTTTGTTTTTAACAACCTTAGAAGCAAACAAATCAATCAAACTATTTGTTTTTCATCATCATGGAAAGCAGATAATCAAAATCATGTTTGTTCTTAACAACTTTAGAAGCAAACTTATCAGTCCTATTTGTTTTTAACATCTTTAAAAGCAAAATTTATCAGTTCTTATTTGTTTTCCAACAACTTTGGGAACAAATTTATCACTCACAACATCACATAATCAAAGGCGCTACGAAAAGCATCATGGGCGCTATCATTTTCATCACGGGCGCTACAAAACATATCATGGGTGCTACGCTTTTCATTACGGGCGCTACTAAAACAAATGCGCTACAAAAATGATCAAGGGCGCTATAGAAATTATCATATGTGCTACGAAAACAAATGCGCTACAGAAATTGTCATGGGCGCTATGAAAACTTTTAAGGGCGCTAAAACACAGTTTTCCCAAAATCAAAACATTGAAAAGTGTGTTCCAAACGATTTTTTTTCAAAAAGCAGGAGTTTAACGGGGTACATACCAGAGGTCCATAGTGCGCTGGCTGCTGATGTCGTCGGATACGCTCGAAACGGTGCTGGTGAATCGGAAGTGCCATAATTATCAAACCAGAGCTCAAAATTTACAAATTTTACTAGGTTAAAATGGAAAATGACATGGAAAATGACATTTTTAACCTATTTAAGGGTAAAATTCGTGGATTTTAGCACATTTTAACACAACAAGGGCAATTTTCATCAAATTTTCATTTCACATCTTTCAAGGTCAATTTCTTCACATCATTATTTTCAAACGATGAATCGACATCTTCAAAAATTTAAAAATTCAAAAAAATTCACAAAAATCAAAATCTTATCGATTCATCGTTCGAGGGGGCATATACCTATCTACATTTGACAGTTAACATCTGGGGAAAATTTTGAAATTCTTTGAAGCAATGCGTAAAACACATCACTTAAAAGAGGGGCAAAATGTATACACCTAAAAATGGTCACATCACATTGTCTGGTAATTAATTAGATATTTTTAATATTTAATTAAAAACTTTGAATTTCATCTATGTATAAATAAATTTAAATAATTTATTTATATTTGTTCATTCTTTCATTTCGATTAAATAAATAAGTTTATTTAATCATCTTTTCGTATTCATTTCTTAATTAATTAAATAAACATTACGATTTATTTATATTAATTATCAATAATCTTGGCTTGAATATTTTATTCAAATAAAGATTAAATATTCCTCTTTTTTAAATTAATTCCTCTAAAATCCTTTCATAATTAAATATCTCAAAATATTTAATTAAATTCTTCTAATATCCATTCACAATTAAATATTCAAAAATATTTAATTAATTCTTCTAAAGTCACATCATAATTAAATATTCCAAAATATTTAATTAAATCTTCCATAGTGCTAAAATCAAAAATCAAAACTCAATAAATGAAATTAAATAAATTTATTTAATTAATTAATTTGGGGATTATCTTCAACAGCCGTGAAGCAAACTGCCGAAACAGAAAAATTAAATTCCTCTGTTCCTGTGTGAGCTTGTTCCCGTGGGTTGAATACAGGCTTCCATTCTTCTCTCCAACCTCCCAACCTCTTCCATCTTCTCAACCTCTCCATCTCTCACCATTCAAATCTACCAGACAACCTCACAGCTGTTGATCCTTGCCAGCCAGGATTTTGCCTGCAAAAAAACTATAAATAGGACTGCCAGGTCTTTGAAATCATATAGAAGCTTTTAACAGAGAAACTATAGTCAAATAGCTCTCAAGCATCCATAGCATAGTCTTACAACATCCATAGTTTTTAATATCATAGCATATCATGGCCAATCATCCACATAGTTTAGTTTCAATTTACAGCCCCTGTGCATATCCGTCAACATTCTCACTTCCACCAGCATATAGGATAGAGAACTTCCTTTGCATACTCATTCTACAGATTTCCATTTGGAGAAGTCAAGCTTACACAATCTGAGAGTAGCAGCTTCAAAAAAATCTCCGGAGATAGAGAAAGATGGAACGCTTATGAATAATTCCTGTTTATTTTAATTTCATTTCGATTTCTTCAGTTTAAAGTTCTGTTAATTGTGTTTATTGTTTTCAACTTGATTACATATTAACATCTACACACAACACATTATGGTAGATCACATTATGTGCAAGAAAACACACAAAGACACGAAAGGGTAGTACACATGCGAGTCAATCTATAACAAAATTTCTACATCCAAATATTGCTCATCATAAATAGAAGGAAAACAATATGCTAAATTAACTACAAAAAGTGTGGTAAATGAAGTACTAGTTCAACACATGGTGGGTCACTTGCATTAGGAGGATCATCATGGATGCCCCCATTTAAATTCATTGATTTGGAAAACATAAGAGATAATTCATTATGGTCTTCATTTTATTTTTTTATTTTATCTTCTAACACACTATCAAAATGCATCAAAATAGGTTGCATGCTAGCACAAACAACATGATTACAGACACTAACATCCATGTTTGTAATTAATGAGATCTTTGTTCTTTTATTTAGTTGGGATAAATAAGGTTCAACTTCATGGGTTTGCAAGGGTGGTAGAGTGGAGTCAGGTGATGAAAAAGATGGATGGGTGGGAGGTATTTCATTGAAATTTGGTTGTATGGATGGATGATCGTTAGGTGAGGGTTTGTGATATTCAACAAGTTGAGCCATAGCTCAAATTTCTTTATTTGCATTCTTTTGCACTTCAATTTCGTATTGCATGAGATTTAGCTTGTGAAGTAGGAATTGAGGCATTTTCCAACCTTAGTCCCTTTTCTTCCTTTAATGGAGGAATAGAGGGGACAATCAAAGGTTGGGAAACCATTGAACTCTTAGGTTTTGGAAAAAAAATTGCTTATCCTTAGAGGTGCATATTTGATCCTTGAAGGATTTGTGGAATGGTTGTCTCATTTTCCTTTATAGAATGGAAAATTGGGAGCCACAACATATATGCCTGAAGGTTGAGGAAGAATACCCAGTTCAGGATGAGGTTTGTTCACTACCTATGAAGTAGGAGGAACAACCATCATGGCCACTAGAAACCAAAGGAGCCTTGAGTATAATTTTAGTAAGGGACAATTGGGCTATACATTTAGATTTAAAATTTTGACATGAAAAGAATAAATAATCCTCACATGTTTAATAGGTTGGGCTAGTTGAGGCTAAAAGTAATCTAGTGAAAATTTTCCATGAGAGGCCAAACCTTTAAATCCAATATGGTAAATGGTATGTATATTTTTTTCAAATAGAAATTTATCATTTGTGAATAATTGATGGGATTGTATTCATGGAGCTTAGCCATGGGTGACTTAATTTCACACGAAGCTGGTTTGACATCAAGACTATGATAAATAGAATATACAATCTCTTAGGTCCAACTTTCACTGGGAGAGTTATAGAACCAATTGTAGGGAAAATAGAAACATCATGAGCCTTTAATAATGCTTCAGATTTCTCATAATCATCTTTATAAATTTCATGCACATACAAGAATTACTTGGTGATCACATTCACTAGACACATGGGATCAATGAGTATTCGCCTCCTAGGTTTATCATTGATTCTACTAGTGATATTTAAAGAGGACCATTAGGTACAGTTATAGAAACACCAATATGCATGAAATAAATATCAGACAATAGCTTGGTTTGATACTTACAAGGTTGAACATCAATCATGTTTATCTCATTGAATAAATCATCAACTTCTTCATTATCAGTTTTTTGGATAAGATTGGTTGAATGAATTGGTAATGGGTTTATAAATATTTGTAATGTTGATTGGGTGGAAAAACCAATTTATTTCCTTTGTCATTTACCCCAACCAACTGGATGATTTTTAGAATCGATGACGTCTTTCACTTGGTGCTTAAGACACATACATATTTCTATATCATGCCTAGGTATACAGTGATATTGGAAAAATGATTTTTCATTAAATTTTTGTGGTAATGGTTTAGTTGTGTCAATATACCTAATTAGAGGAAGTTAAATCATATTTTTATTTAATTACAATATAATAGTGTGGAGAGAATTAAGCAATTGTGAAAATTGTCTATCTCGGCCTAAATTGATATGGCGTTGCAGATGCAACAACCACTTTCGTGTAAATGTTGTTGGATGATTGAGAATTATTTCTTTATGATTTTTTGTTTTTGTTTCTTAAATGGTTGATAGTTGTTATGATGTATGAATTTGGATTGAACAATAGGAGCTGATAAAGGTGTACCTTCATATTGACTAACTGATATATGATAATCATGAAGGGCCCTACATAAATGTGTAAATGAGGGATATTTCATCAATAAGATCTTATTTATAGGTTGCGAATTTCCAATAAATTCTCTTTGTATATTGACATTTGGAAGGTTATATGATATTTGTGAATAAAGATCTTGGTATTGTCGTATAAAGTTAGTCACCTTCTCTTTAGGTCCTTGTTTACATGGACTAAATCTGTTATTGTAACTTGAGGTCCAATTTTTTCTTGAAAGTGTTAAATAAATTCATTAACAAGTTGTTTTAAATGAACAAAAAAAATCCAAGACCACATTCTTTAATGACCATAGAAAAATTTTAGCTAAGAGAGAATCTTCAAAAAGGAAATCACTACATAGAGTGGTGAAGGCCGATATGTGATTGGTGGGATATCCTTTTCTAGCATTCTTCTCAAAGTGATGTATCTTAATGTTTTGTGGTATGAGTGTCTTTAGGATAGAAAATGACAGTGGAATACATGTGAGATATGTTGGTGGGTTAGCATTAGATTGACTTTGGTTTATGTTTGAAATTTGATGTAATAATTGCATGTTTTGTAAAATTTGTTTTATCATAGGATTTGGTGACATGTTTTGAGAGTGTGTTGAATATGGTGAATTATTGCTCATGATTGGCAGGTTATTGTTTTACATATTTATTATAGGTAAAGATCATGTAGGCATTATCGTTGAAGGGACAAAGCTATCCAAATTCCCACAAGAAACCCTAAACTTGTGTTTAGACTATTACTATATTGTTGTGGTTGATGTTAAGACTGAAGGGATAAAGGTGGGAATATAATTCATGGTTGTAGGAGAGGAAACTTGTTTTACTAATTTATTTTGAGCATTAGTAAAGGTTTGAGTGCAACTAGCCACTATAGGAATGTTTATGTCCATTATATGAGCTAGGCTATGTAACACTTCTATTTGCAAATCATTGATTAGCTTCCTAAGGTTATCCACAAGATGAACTATTTCTCCAGCCAAAGACTCAATACTTAAGTATTGTTTAAGTCCTTCTAGGTCTTTGTCCAATTGTTTAAGTTTATCTTTAGGGACATGGGCAACAACTTCAAATTCCACATAAATGCTAGGTGATGACAAAGAAATAGGAGTGCAGGGCTAGGAAGAGAATAAAAAATATATTGAGTAGATGTAACACCTTGAGTGAAAGAGTTATAAGAATCTGACTCAACATCAAATGTGATTGCAACACGAGAAGCCATAAGTCTGAAACTACATCTCATAGGGGTATTAGATATGAGACACTAGGTTGAAAAGATCACGAATTTATTACAAGATTCAAAAAACTAAAGTGCTCATATAATGGAGAAAAATAGATGATAGTGATAGAAACTAAAACAAATTTCAAAAATCGAATACAAATTTGTAGAGAAAGCTCAGAGATAAAATTGTGAAATTTGGCCTAAAATTAATTGGACAAGGGTGGCGGTGCCCTAGACAAGAGATACAAGTTTACTAATTTAAAAATATGAAAATGATCTACAATGTTTGAGGATCCAAATTTTTGAAGGTTCGGGTTTGGCAACTAATAGGTTTCTAGAAATGCAGAAAACCTTACTTTTTCTATGTAAAATACATAATCATGCATAAAATTTTATGTTTTTGAAGAAATTAAATATGCTTAAAAGAAAAATCTTAGATTGTAAAATGCAGTAATTGATTGAATCTACTTTGAAAAAGTTGAAAATTAACACTTTTTTATCTTTTGAAATGACAAATACTATGCAAATTTTTACTTTTTTAATGCTTTTCAACAAAATATGCATGCATACATGACAAATTCTAACAATCTAAGATTGCATTCAAATTTTAAAATTAAAAATTTAAGATTTCAGAAGGTTTTTAAAATGCAACAAATGTTGGGTTCACCAAAATGTGATGTGGGAAAAGGGATCTAGGGTATAAATCACACTTTCTCCTACACCATATTGGAAAGGAACCAAGATTGATCACAAATACCTACTTGACTACTAACCTCAAGGAAAGAGCCAAAATGGTGGATCAAGTTTTGGCTCTTTGGAAATGGGGGATGATTGATTGATTAATGATTAAATTTATTTGATAATGAAAATGTGTGTATAGGTCAACTATCAAGCTACAACCAACTGTTATTTATAAAGAAATGTAGAGCTAAAATATATAATTGAGTCACAAAATAATAGAGTACAAAGACAGAGGAACCTAGAATATAAATTTGGGTTCAAACTAGTTGGACAAGGGTGATAGCACCCTAGACTAGGAAGTACAAATCTTAGGAATCAAAAACTAGATCTCAAATGGTCAATGTCTGTAGGTTCTTCCTTTTTGGACATAGCTTCGAAACTTCATCTATTGATAATTAATTCTAGTTGCCCTAATTTTTTGACATAGAAGGCTTGAATGCTCGATCTTTTAATTAGGCCTTCAATCCTTTCCCAAATCGAATTTGGATCTATCACCTACACACAAGAGAGGAGAGAAAGGGTTGTACCATATAGGGGATTGCTTAAGTCAAACCCCATTTTTGTGTTTCCACCTCCACAATGGCTATGATGATGTAAAAAGTGCTTACCCTCATTCGGGCAGAGGAAAAATGGACAAAAGGAATGATAAATTGATAAGTTTTGCAACTTACCACTTAGATTTGCTTTCCTTGGTGGATTGAAGTCTTTGTACTCATCTCGTACAAGGAGGATTGGTTTCTTGACTAAAATTTCTATAAGTGTTAGTAATCCCAAAACAAATGAAAATAAAACATGAATGAACTCATATAAAATTGATGCATTGCTAACATGGATCTTAACTGATCATAAGTGTTGTAAAATCTACTAATTCTACTCTTGATTTCTTTTTAGGATACTTAATTGTTTAATCTTGAATTTACTAGGATTTTAAATGGTGAAAAAGACATTTATATGCATTAATTTTTTTTCCCATAATTTTTTTTTTTTTTAAAGAGAGGTAAATGCTTTTGGCTCGAAGCTATGAATCGATGAGGTCACAAATGGGGGACCTCATCCCCAATATAAATTCTCAAAAATTACACCCCAATAGGGTTTGAACCTTGATGGAAAGAATAACAACACAACAACTCAACCATCATACCATGCCACTATTGGCTTCTTGTAAAATTAATTATCAAAAGCTGACAAAAAAAATAAAATTTATAAATGTTTTTTATTAGATTAGTAGGGGAAGGGCCCTGATCTTATGGTTACAAAAAAAATCAAAAGAAGGAAACAAGCTGGATAAAATAGCACCACCAACCAACATCAAGAAACAACATGTCTAGGGTGGCACACAAGCCATTTAACAAAACAGTAACCATAGAACCATAATTCTTAATCAAAAATAGGAAATTACTACTAAAGCAATTTAAACTACAGAGTCCATTGATCAAGTCCACAATATACTAGCAAGTTCTTAACCATAACAGAGCTATTTGAAAATAACAGTCTAGAATGTTTTAGCAGAACGAGAAAAACAACAAGGTAATCATAACCAGAAGCAAGAAAAAAAGCCATTACTTGGTTTTTCCAACTAGGTCCTAGTAATCTCTTATAAGGGAGATATACTCTCTCCAATCAGGTCCCTTGATCTCATCTAGGTCCTTCAAGTCATCCATCTTTCCCATCTTCTTCAACTTCCTAGTAATCTTAGTTTGACCAGACACTGCACCTACCATGGCTCTACACATTAGGCCATTCATTATCTTCATTAGTGTGGTAATTGATTTTTCCATGTCATCCATTTGCACCTACATGTAGGTCAACCTGCTTTTCAAATAGTCACTGCTCAAAACATCAACAGGGTTAGATTCATTTACAATATTCTCGGTTTCAGGGGCTATTAGAGTATCATTCCTTTGCTCTTCTTCAATTTTGGTCTCTTCCTACTCATTATCATTTTTCTCCTCCTTAGATTCCTCCTCACCCATTTCATAGGCAGTCTCTTCAAATTCCATCCCATCACTTACTTTGTCAAGCTGGGCCTCGAACTCCTCCACCTCCAAATCTTCCTCATGAAAAGTGGCATTATTTTTGTTGAATAGTCTAGATAACTTAGAGGGGGGGTGAATTAGTTATCATAAAAAAATTTTATTTACTTTAATTAATTCAAAGAAAGCTTATATTAATTAGATAATTATCAAACAGATATGAACATGAAAGCACACAACAACACCATGCACAATGAACACCAAAATTTACATGGCAACCCAAGAAGGGAAAAACCATAGAGAGTGCTAATTCTCAATTATAGAACACCGATTAAGGTGATTTTTACAAAGGCTCACTGTAGGTAAGGCTTGCTGCCAGTGGGCTCACTGGAAAATTATTACAAAAACAAAATAGTCTCACTAACAAAATTGAACTAATGAAGCTGCATCTATATATGCATGAATTCAGTTCTGGTTAAGAGCACAATATCTGTCTGCAGTAGATCTGGTCAAGAATTTTCTGCCCACTTTCCTTGCACAACCTCTGCAGTATAGATTACTTCATCGTGACACTTTTCTTTAGCTTCCTTCTCTGTTTATTATTGCATAATCCTTCACACCCTTTTATCTGTTCACACACTTCACAATATCTGGATTTTTAGATTCGCATTCACCACACCTTTTTTCATCGAGAAAAATCAACTTTTACTTATACCATTCCATGCCTTCATAATCTACTAAGTTGGCCAGACACAATTTGAATTAGGTCACCACAAAACATGTTAACTTGAAGAACAACCTTGAAATATTCAATAAGGCTTGGCACACAAGCACTAGACCCAAAGGATAAGTCGTACATAAAGATATCCTTACCACATTACCAAGGGACCCATAAATAGGTCATACATAAGATGAGTTCATCTCATAACATAATTATCAAAAGATAGCAAACTTTGAATTACAAGAAATATATTCCAGAGCCGATGGGAATGCCACAACCAAGATCAAATCTTGATTTCCATCAATTTCAATATCAACTGAAGAAACACAGTTAGACATACCAAAACTTGTAACATGCTACATGAATGTCCGAATAACAAGGATACTCGAAATAAGCTTTGAGCACAACAACCGATATCAAAAAATAGATTAGTCTTCATTATTTTGCATTAATAGTCTTCCATGGATGTCCCAAAAAGAAGTATTGCCATATCCAGATAAAGGATAACATCCACACTACGCATCATCATAGCACTCGATAGGATAGATAAATTTATGTATATCATTCAGAGCACAAACTTCAAGATCCCAAGTTTTGACAACAATGCTAAATCATCTCAACAACTTCTCAACAATCTCCCCCTTTGGCATTGATGGAAAAACAACAAAAACTCAAAAACACAAAACTCCAAAACTCCAAGCACTCCCCCTTTTTCAAGCAATTCAATACCTCTTCTTGTTTTTGTTTTTCTCTTCAATCTTCTCCCCCTTTTTTCCATCAGATGCAAAGGGCCAAATAACAACATTTAGGAGATCAAGTAAAAATAACATTTTTCACACGAAACATTTTCTTGTACCTTTCTCTCACAGTTGGAAGAATCCTCTTCCAAGCTTACGATGTCAACAACATAAATGAAGATGACTAGTCCAAAGATAGGCATTGTCATTCACAATCCTTTACATCAAAAAGTATCCCAGAGAGATGATCCAACTAGTCCTCAACAATTTCTTTGACCAACCAGAAAATTTTAACCAAATCTTCCCTCTGTCTCTGAATAGACAATAACTCAGCTTGCAACTCTCCAAATCTTATTCTTTGTTTTCCATCTTTATCTTTGAAGAAGTCAAAACACTTTCCAATATCATTTAATTTAGATTCCATAGCTTCAATGCTGCTCCTAAAATTATCAACATAAGTAAGCCACTGAAGACAATAACTGTAGATGTCAGACATCTCCTTAATGCATTCTCTTGTCTCACCAATGTGTTTGGATAAATTTTGTTTGGATTTGACACACCTTCTCTCAATCATAGCTTGGATATTATGTCCTTTAGATCCTTCTCGTAACATCCTTTCTTCAACAACTTCTACCAAATCATCCAGTAACGAGTCAAAAACAACTGAAACAATAATACCCTTTTTTAGCAGATAATCAACAAGAGCATCTTCAATTCTATGCCTACTGTCTGGAGAGAAGGCATACCACATTTCACCAATATTTTTCATATCACCTTCATCCAACACCGAATAAATTCTATCTAGATTGAAAGATTCAGATTTAGGCAGAGACTCTTCTTCCTTCTCCTTCTCTTCCGAGATAGTGATGACATCTTTTGTGTTGATTTTCCCCCTTTTAGTTTCTGGAGGGGAACCACCAATGACAACCTCTAACTCCTTATCGGAGGAGGAACCCTCCTCAAACTAACTAATAGGCATAGCACCAAACACTATCACATCGAAGCATAGATCCATCTACAAGGACGAGAAATAAACTTTGCATGCACTTGCTTTATCTTCCATACATTCCAAATATCTATAAAATTTATTTCTGATAGGGATGTTGGACTTCCACTTAACATTCTCCTTTGACAGTAGCGAACTTAGAAAGTAAAATACTAAACATGTGAGCAAAGATCCAAACCGGAAGGGATAACTCTCAACCAAAGACATTATGAAATTATCAATTAGGTTTTCCATTATTAGGCTATACAAGTCAAACTATTTATTTTCCTTCACCATCTTATGTGAAAGATACACAACAATAGCCTAAGTAGAACCTTCACGATTTCGGAAATAGATTTTGTAAGTGATATCATAAGAAACATACCTCACTATAGGATTGACAATGGTATTTATCAGTAGAGCTTGAGGATCTTTGTCAGTACCGGTAAGTTCCTCCACATTTCTGGATTTCACTATTTTCTTCCCATGAAGGTCAACAACACTGCAAAATCCAGTAATAGCTTCAATGGCTTCCTTAGTGATCAGATAGGGTTTGTCCAAAATAATGCTACCATCCTTGAATCGACTCAACAAGAACAAGATAGAATCTTTGTCAAAAAACCAGGGAAATTCTCCCCATAAATCCATACCTAGGGAACTTACATTTTGCAATTCATCAGTCTTCAACCCTAGTTCTATTTCCTTCATCTTTTGATGATCAAATTCATCCAACTCTACTCCCTTTAGCATTAGCAGAATACTACCACTGGATTCACTATCAATCAATGCAGATTCCATTGTTGTGCTTAGATTCTTCGATTCCTTTATCCCTCAGCGAAACCTCTTATCCTTTGCAAACTGTGAGAACATCAATATTACTTCAGAGAGGGAGAATCATTAAGATATGCATTGCAAAACTCCCCTTGAGCCAAGGCTATTGGCTGAGATTCCGGAAGAGCTTGTACCGGGATCTGGTACCATAGAAGAGCTTCCCACACTCATTTCATTTTTCTTCCAAACCATGACAGTCTTCTTCTTAGATTCATCTGATTCTACAACCTTCTTTTTGTTTTCAGGCTTTTTTAGAGTAACATATTTGCACTTGTTAGCATAATGTCCGGGTTGGCTGCACTTGTAACATCTTTGTCCTGACTTAACTACATGAACCCTAGGTCTACACTGACTAGCTTTGTTACCATAACCATGGCATAAATGGAAATTACCATGAATGAGATTATTCATTCCATTCCTTCTAGCCGGATTAGATAATTCACTTCTGCAATGACTTGCTTTGTGACCAAACTTGTGACAGTTAAAGCACTGAGTACTCAGTTCCTTCTTGCTTCTACACTCTACAACCTTATGACCAAAATTTTTGCATAGAAAACAATAGCCATTAAATGATAAGTACCTTTGAGCATTTGGTTTCCTGATCAAAGGTCTTTTTGTAGGTGTTCTAGAGTTTAGAACCTTACTTGTTACAATAGATCTCACTTCAACTTCAACTACTTTGTCTTTACGCTTAGTGTTCTGATTTGAGATTTCACCTGAGAAGCCAGGTCCTCCTTATCCTTATGAAATTTATGTAGGGACAAGAGTTGATCCAAAATTATGCTACTTTCACATACTCTTGCTTCCGATTTCAGCCTTCTTAACTCTTGATCTAACTTCTCATTTTCTTCTAATTTCTGTTTGATATTTTCTTCAATCTTCTTGCATTCATCCAATCATAGATTTCAATCCACAATACTTTCCTTTGAATCCTTTAATTCCAAAAAAACCTCTCTGTGTCTTGCTTTGAATTTTCAAATTTTCTCCCTTAGCTTTAAGATACAAGCATCTTCCTCCTTGATGTTTCTCTCAATTCTTCATTTTTAGATTTCGTGCTTTCCATATCATCTATATATCATTATCTTTATTTCTTCCTCAAAGTAATAATCTCCTGCCATCTATTCAAGCTGCCAAGATCTCCCTCAAGCGATTAAGCTCTATCTGCAAGGGACCAAGCTCTGATACCAATTGTTGAATAGTCCAAATAACTGAGAGGGGGTGGTGAATCAGTTATCTTAAAACAATTTTCTTTACTTTAATTAATCCGGAGCAATCTTATATCAATGTGATAATTATCAAACAAATATGAACATGAAATCACACAAAAACACTATGCACAATGAAGACCAGAATTTACGTGGAAACCCAAGAAGGGAAAAACCATGGAGAATTCTAATTCTCAATTATAGAACACCAATTAAGGTGATTTTTACAAAGGCTCACTACAAGTAAGGCTCACTACCAGTGGGCTCACTGGAAAATTATTACAAAAACAAAATAACTAGTCTCACTAACAAAAATGAATTGATGAAGCTACATCTATATATGCATGAAGTCAATTCTGGTTAAGAGCACAATATCTATCTGCAATAGATCCAGTCAAGAATATCCTACCCATTTTCCTTGCACAACCTCTGTACTATAGATTACTTCTTCCTGACACTTACCTTTAGATTCCTTCTCTGTTTCTTATCGCATAATCCTTTGCACCCTTTTGTTTGTTTGCACACTTCACAATATCTTTATTTTTTAGATTTGCATTCACCACACCTTTTTTCATCAAGAAAAGTCAACTTTTAATTATACCATTCCATGCCTTCATAATCTCCTAAGTCAGCCAGACACAATTTGAATTGGGTCACCACAAAACATGTCGGCTTGAAGAACAACCTTGAAATATTCAATAAGGCTTGGCACGCAAGCACTAGACCCAAAGGATAGGTCACACATAAAGATCTCCTTACCACATTACCAAGGGACCCATAAATAGGTCATACATAAGATGAGTTCATCACATAACATAATTATCAAAAGATATCAAACTTTTAATTACACAAAATATATTTTGAAGCCAATGGGAATGCCACAACCAAGATCAAATCTTGATCTCCATCAATTTCAGTATCAACCAGAGAAACACAGTTAGACATACCAAAAATTGTAAGATGCTACATGAATGTCTGGATAGCAAGAATACCCAGAATAATCTTTGAGCACAACAACCAATATCAAAAGATAGATTAGTCTTCATTATTCTGCATTAACTATCTTCCACAGATGTCCCAAAAAGAAGTATTGTCATATCCGGATCAAGGATAACATCCAAACTACGCGTCATCATAACACTTGATAGGATAGATAAATTATTGTATATCATCTGGAGCATAACCTTCTGGATCCCAGGTTTTAACATCAATGACAACAATGCTAAATCATCTCAACAACTTCTCAACAATCTCCCCCTTTGGCATTGATGGAAAAATAGCAAAAACTAAAAAACACAAAACTCCAAAACTCCAAGAACTCCCCCTTTGTCAATAAATTCAACACCTCTTCTTGTTTTTATTTTTCACTTTAATCTTCTCCCCATTTTTTCCATCAAATGCAAAGGGCCAATTAAGAACATTCAGGATCAAGTAAAAATAACACTTTTCACATGAAATTTTTTATTGTACCTTTCTCTCATAGCTGGAAGAATCCTCTTCCAAGCTTGTACTGCAGAAACCATTCTAGCACACATACTGAGTAGAGTCAATAGTGAAAATGAAGATGACCAGTCTGAAGATAGGCACTATCATTCACAATCCTCTGCATTAGAAAGTATCCCTGAGAGATGATCCAACCAGACCTCAAAAATTTCTTTGACCAACTAGAAAGTTTTAATCAAATCTTCCCTCTTTCTCTGAATAGAAAATACCTCATGGCTTGCAACTCTCAAACTCTTATTATTTTTTTTTCCATCATTATCTTTGAAGAAGTCAAAACAATTTCCAATATCATTCAATTCAAATTCAATAGCTTCAATTCTAGTCATAAAATTATCAACAGAAGTAGGCCACCGAAGACAATACCTGTAGATGTCAGACATCTCCTTAATGCATTCTCTTCTCTCACCAATTTGTTTGGATAACTTTTGTTATGCTTTGACACACATTCTCTCAATAATATCTTGGATCTTATGTCCTTCATATCCTTTTCGCAACATCCTTTCTTCAACAAATTCTACCATATCATCTGGTAATGAGTCAGAAACAACTGAAATAGTAATACCCTTTTTGAGCAGATAATCAACAAAAGCATCTTCAATTCTAGGCCTACTATTCGAAGAGCAGGCATACCGCATTTCACCAATATTTTTCATATCACCTTCATCCAACATTGAACAAATTTTATCTGGATCGAAAGAGTCAGATCCAGGCAGAGAATCTTCTTCCTTCTTCTCTTCTGAGATAGTGATGACATTTTTATTTTTATTTTCCTCCTTTTAGATTCTAGAGGGGAACCACTAATGAAAACCTCTAACTCCTTCTTACCGAAGGAGGAACCCTCCTCAAATTGACTGATAGGCATAGCACCATAAACTATCACACCGGAGCACAAATCCATTTGCAAGGATGAGAAATAAAATTTGCATGCACTTGCTTTATCTTCCATACATTCCAAATATCTATAAATTTTCCTTCCGATAGGGATGTTGGACTTCAACTTAACATTCTCCTTTGATGGTAGTGAACTTAGAAAGTAAAATACTAAACATATGAGTAGAGACCCAAACCAGAAGGGATAAATCTCAACCAAAGAAATTTTGAAATTATCAATTAGGTTTTCCATTATTAGGCTACACGAGTCAAACTATTTATTTTCCTTCACCATCTTATGTGCAAGATACATAACAATAGCCAAAGTAGAACCTTCACGATTTTAGAAATAGATTTTGTAAGTGATACTGTAAGAAACATACCTTACTGTAGGATCGACAATGGTATTTATTTGTAGAGCTCGAAGGTATTTGTTGATACCAGTAAGTTCCTCCATGTCTTTGTATTTCATTGTTTTCTTCCAAGGGAGGTCAGAAACATTGCACAATATAGTAATAGCTTCAATGGATTCCTTAGTGATTGGATAGGGTTTGTCCAAAACAATGATGCCATCCTTGAATCAACTCAATAGGAACATGATAGATTCTTTGTTGACAAACCAGGGAAATTCTCCCCATAAATCCATACCCAGGGAACTTACATTCTGCAATTCATCAGTCTTCAACCCTAGTTCTATTTCCTTCATCTTTCGATGATCAAACTCGTCCAACTCTACTCCCTTTAGCCTTAGCAGAATATTGCATCTGGATTCACTATAAATCAACACAAATTCCATCATCACGCTTAGATTCTTCAATTCTTATATCGCTTAGGGAAACCTCTTCTCCTTCTTTGCAAACTGTGACAACATCAATATTACTTTGGAGAGGGGGAATTGTTAGGATATGCATTGCAAAACTCCCCCTGAGCCAAGGCAGTTGGCTCAAATTTTGGAAGAGCGTGTACTTAGATCCGGTACCACATAAGAGCTCCCCACACTCATTTCCTTTTTCTTCCAAACTATGATAGTCTTCTTCTTAGATTCATTTGATTCTGCAACCTTCTTTTTGTTTTCAGGCTTTTTCGAAGTAACATATCTGCATGTGTTAGCATAATGTTCAGGTTGACTTCACTTGTAACATCTTTGTCCTGAATTAACTAAGTGAACCCTAGGTATGCACCGACTAGCTTTGTGACCATAACTATGGAATAAATGGAAATTATCATGAAATAGATTATTCATTCCATTCCTTCTAGCCTGATTAGATAATTCACTTCTGCAATGATTTGCTTTCTTGCCAAACTTGTGACAGTTAAATCATTGAGTACTCGGTTCCTTCTTGCTTCTACACTCTATAGCCTTATGTCCAAAATTTGTGCACATAAAACAATATCCATTAAATGATAAGTGCCTTTGAGCATTTGGTTGCCTGACCACAAGTCTTTTTGTAGGTGTTCTAGAGTTCTGAACCTTGCTTGTTACAACAGATCTCACTTCAGCTTCAACTACTTTGTCTTTACCCTTAGTGTTCTAATTTGAGCTTTCACCTGAGAAGCCAAGTCCTCCCTTATCCTTATGACATTTATGTAGGGATAAGAGTTGATCCAAAATTATGCTACTTTCACATACTCTTGCTTCTAATTTCAACCTTCTTAACTCTTGATTAAACTTCTCATTTTCTTCTAATTTCTGTTTGAGATTTTCTTCAGTCTTCTTGCATTCATCCATTTTTTATTTGATAGTATCTTTGAGATTTTCTTCAATCTTCTTTCATCCATCCAATCGTAGCTTTAAATCCACAATACTTTCCTTTGACTCCTTTAATTCCTGGTTGGCCTCTCTGTTTCTTGGTTTGAATTTTCTGATTTTCTCCCTTAGCTTTAAGATACAAGCATTTTCCTCAATGTTTTCTTCTAATTCTTCATTTTCAGATTATGTACTTTCCATATCATCTAACATTGTCTTCAATTCTTCCTCAAAGTAATAATCTCTTTCCATCTATTCAAGCTTCCAAGATCTCCCTCAAGCGGTTAAGCTCTATCTACAAGGGACCAAGCTCTAATACCAATTGTTGAACAGTCTTGATAACTCAGAGGGGGGGTGAATCAGTTATCATAAAAAATTTCTTGACTTTAATTAATCTAGATCAAGCTTATATCGATGAGATAATTATCAAACAGATATGAACATGAAAGCACACAACAACACCATGCACAATGAATACCAAAATTTACATGGAAACCGAAGAAGGGAAAAACCACAGAGAATGCTAATTCTCAATTATAAAACACTCGTTAAGGCAATTTACAAAGGCTCATTGCAGGTAAGGCTCACTACTGGTGGGCTCACTGCCCAATTATTACAAAAATAAAATAGTCTCACTAACAAAAATGAATTGATGAAGATGTATCTATATATGCATGAAGTCAGTTCTGGTTAAGAGCACAATATCTTTCTGCAACATATCTGGTCAAGAATCTTCTGCTAACTTTCCTTGAACAACCTTTGTAATACAGATTAGTTCTTCTTGACACTTTCCTTTAGCTTCCTTCTTTGTTTCTTATCGCATAATCCTTTGTACCCTTTTATCTATTCACACACTTCACAATATTTGGATTTTCAAATTCGTATTCACCACACCTTTTTTCGTCGAGCAAAATCAACTTTTACTTATACCATTCCATGCCTTCATAATCTCCTAAGTCGTCTAGACACAATTTGAATTAGGTCACCACAAAACATGTCGGCTTGAAGAACAACCTTGAAATATTTAATAAGGCTTGGCACGCAAACACGAGACTCAAAGGATAGGTCACACATAAAGATATCCTTACCACATTACAAAGGGACCCATAAATAGGTCATACATAAGGAGTTCATCACATAACATAATTATCGAAAGATATCAAACTTTGAATTACATGAAATATATTCAGGAGCCGATGGGCATGCCACAACCAAGACCAAATCTTGATTTCTATCAATTTTAGTATCAACCGGAGAAACACAGTTAGACATACCAAAAATTGTAACATGCTACATGAATGTCTAGATAGAAAGGATACTCAAAATAAGCTTTGAGCACAACAACCAATATCAAAAGATAGATTAGTCTTCATTATTCTGCATTAACTGTCTTCCATAGATGTTCCAAAAAGTTGAAGTACTGCCATATTCGAATCAAGGATAACATCCACACTATGCATCATCATATCACTCGATAGGATAGATCAATTTCTATATATCATCCAGAGCACAACCTTCCAGATCCTAGGTTTTGACATCAATGACAACAATGCTAAATCATCTCAACAACTTCTCAACACTGTTTCCCCTTCTTGTCCTAGGAGGCAGCCTTAGCAAGGCAAGCAAATCTACAGCCTCCACTCCCTTGATACAAATTCTTATCCTCCAAGTCCTTAGTTCGAGTACCCTCCTTTTCTTCACTTATGGTGATAAGCTCACTTTGTATTTTCAAATCTTTTTTCATTTTCTTTGACTTAGGCATTTCAAGGAGAAGTGGGGAATGCTTGCATTTATTAGGGGTCACTTTAACCAGCTCGAGCTTGATGGAGCTTTTAAAAGAATTCTTCATACCCATAGGGGTAGAAGGGTTGGAGATTTTAGCGGCAAGGGAAGAGATTTTAGTAGGAATAATCTCATTTCTTTCAGCAACAGTATGAGGGGTATGGGGTTAGGCTCCTCAGTGGGGTTAGCCTCCACTAAAGTTTCTGCATTTTCCCCTGCAATATGGTTCACAATTTCCTATTTGGAAACTAAAGGATTTCCATGTGGGTTCAAAGTTAAGGCATGCTTATAAAGGGAAATCATTAATCCTTGATGCAAGGGAGGGTTCACACCCTTTTCAATATTAAGTTATAGGGAGGAGAGAAAATAAAAAAGGTAGATTGATATGCTCATTATGCCTAATATGATTCAACAAAGGAAAGTGGTATGCATGCAATGTCATATATCTTCCTTCGAGTGTAAAATACTGCATCACAAACATACTCATCAGGGCATAAGGAGATGAGAGCTCAAGCCGCGCGTACCCATTTTGAAATCTGGTAAGATTTTCACCATCATGGAGGAACTTATCAACAAATGTCTGGTAATCAACACCACTCTTTTTAGCCGCCTTGATCCCCTGGTTTTGCAAACCAGTAGCCTCCGCTAAGAACTGCATGGTCACCTCAAATATAACTGCACCAATAGCCACATTCCCCTTTCTCCATGAATTGGTAAATTTAGTAGTTAGGCTTTCATTGTATCCTTTAATGGCTTCAAAAAAGGGTACCAAACCCACTTTGCCAAAGTTCCTCCATAGGTCTATATTTTGTCTTAGCGCCTGGTAGTTCAAAGGTTCTATACGCTTCCGTGGCCCACCATTTTAGTGCTTTGTATGCTTTTAGGATTTTGCAAGCTCTTCTTCATAACCCACTCCACTGTGGATTCCTTCAAAAATTGTAGAATATACTATTACAAAAAATTTGGAAATAATCACTTAGAAAGAAGAAGTTCGAGAAATTTCTTTTAGAAATAGCTGATGTCACAATTCCCTAGGCTAAGACTTCATTATTATTTTTACAAATAATAAATGACTTTTTATTGTTTGTTCCAAGCAAATCTTCACGATGGTGGATGGAATTGACATGAGGGACTTCATCACACTTGGATTTGACACCATTCTTCATGTTGATTAAAGCCATGTGATCCATAAAAATCTTGGGAATGAAATAATTATTAACTTTTTCTCCTGAGGAAATCTTCATACTCAAAGCTGTACCACTTTTATCATCATTATTCTACAAGCTCTTTATTTCACAAGATCACATATACTTCCTATGCCACTCCCAACAATCATCTTTGTAAATTGTACACATATTCATAATTTTCTTTGAGAACTTTGTCTTTCAATGATATCACCAAATGATTATTATCCTTGTGGGTCCACCCATTACACTTTAGCGCTTTGTTGGCTACACAGTCAACAAAGATATTCCTTTCTCTAAACACATGTTGAACTCGACTACGAGTAAAGAAAATCATAAGGGACTTGCATTTATCAATGATATCTTTTATTTCTCATGGGGTCGTAGCATCTCCATTTAATATATCCACAATTAATTTAGAATCTCCTTCCATAATCACATTCTTAAAACCATAATCTATTAGAGTATTTATACCCCCCCACATAGCCATAGCCTTAGCTTTATTATTGGAGAAGACTCCTTGGTTAACAGTCTCCTAAGTGCTTTCTTAGCAAACCACCCGCCCCAGCCATACCCAGATTACCTTTTGAACACCCATAAAAATTACACTTAATCCACTCTCTTTTAGGAGGAACCCACACATTAGCCTTCCTAGCCAGAATCATGGTCCAATTAAGATTAGTTAGGTTCTTCTTTAGACCCCAAACCCGCTTAATTCTCATCTCTTTATAGTTCAACCATAATTTTGAGAAGTTGTATCCTCCCACATCCATATTTTCCTGAACCCGAGCTTTTATGATCATGCAAACCTCAAATTTGCTTCTCTACCTCACTGAAGATTCTATTGTTTCTTTCCTTCCATATTCCCTAGGTTAAGAAGGGGGGAATTCAATTCTAGAGATCCACAATGACCTTATGGGAGAAAGGACAATTGGACTAGCTTTCAACAAAATACTTCATAGTTGGGGAAAACACCTAGTCAGTGAACAACAAAGGAAGGAAGAATGACCACACTTCTCTAGAGAACTGGCAATGGAAGAAAATATGCATAACAAACTCTTCTTCTTGTTTGCATAGAATGCATCGATTAATAAGTTGAAATCCTCTCCTTACTAGATTGTCAATAGTTAGAATTCTACCATGTGAAGCAACCCACTAGAAATAGTTGACTTTTGGCATCAGGTTTTTAATCCACACTTTATCCCAATGAGGGTCTCTGTAGTCAATGAAGGGTTTCACCAATTCATTATAAGCATGTTTAACAAAGAAACATCCTGAAGAGCTCCCCTTCCACACCCACTCATCTTCCCTTTCAATAGAAAACCAATTCACCCCCCCTATGAGGTTGTGTAACCTTAGCAGAATTAGATCCCAGTTAATCTATCTCTAACCTCTTAAGTTGACTCTCCTTAACAACAAGTTGAACTCCTTCCATTTAGGTTCTTCCACCTCACAATTGATATATTCTGACACCTTTTTACCACATATCCTTGTTAGAATTTGTTTAAGGGGATTGAAGCCATCAATGGAGGAGAGAGGGGAAGCCTCAATCTAAGGGTCTTTCTAGAAATCAGTGTTTTTTCTATTACCAATCCTCTTTCTAACCCCCAATTTCAACACATTTTTTGTTTTAATAAGATAGTTCCAGATAACAGACCCACTGGGAAAATCAGTAGTAGAGAGGAAGCAACTAGGATTTTTGTTCTTCAAATATTTATCTTGGAAAAACTTCACCCAATCCTTAGATCCCTCCAAAAGGTTCCATTCCACCTTAGCAGTTAGGGCTTTGTTAAGCAATTTGATTCTCCTTATCCCTAACCCTCCAACATTTTTTGGAGTGCACACTTTCTCCCAACTAACCAATGACAATTTATTTTTCTCTTATGTTCCTGACCACATGAGTCTTCTCTGAATTTTTTCTATTTTTCCCCAATGAAGGATGAGATTTTGGAGAGGGACAAATAGTAAATCAGGATATTTTGTAGGGAGGCTTTTAACAACTGAATCTTCCCAACTAACCTAAGAAGTTTACCCTTCCAACCAACCAACTTCTTTTGAACTCTCTCAAATTTTAGATGGTTCCAATGATTATTTTCCATTTTTTTAGATATCAGAGGTAGCCAAAGGTAGGTAGTAGGTAAGAAAACTTCCTGACATCCCAAGATTCTCACCACCCTTTCCTTCACTAATTGGTCAACATTGAAGAAGTATATCTTTTTTTTATAGTTAATATGTTGGTCAAAAATAGTGGCATAGTCATTTAGAACAAATTTCCAAAGGCTGGATTCGCCCATCAAGGCTTCACCAAATAGGATGGTGTCATCAACAAACTATTGGTTGGAGATGGGCTAAAGAGACAACGTAACTTTAAATCCTTTAAGGGATTTAGAGTTGATTAGTTGTTGGATATTCCTTCCTAGGACCTTAGCCACTATTATGAAAAGATAAGGGGAGAGGGGGTGACCTTTCCTTAGGCCACAAACACAAGAGAAATAACCTTGTGAGACACCATTGACTAGAACCAAACACATTGGGGAGGTAACACAAGCAAAGAGAAATTTTACGAATCTGCCCTCAAACTCAAATTTCCTAAGAATAGTAAAGAGAAATGACCAAGAGACTCTATCATAAGCCTTAGAGATCAATTTTGAAGGCCATCCCAGTTGGGGTTTTTATTGAGGTCCATAGAGTGAAGGATTTCATGGGTTGAGATAACAATATCAAGAATGTTTCTACAATGGACAAAACCTTTCTGGTTCAGGGAAATCATTTTGCATAGAACAACTTTAAGGATGAACACAAGGATCTTAGAGAAAATTTTATAGACCGTATTACAGAAGCTAATGGGTCTATAATCCTTAACAGAAGAGGCTTCATCATTCTTGGGGATAAGAGAAATAAAGGTGGAATTTAATTGGTTTAGGAGCCTACCTGACCTAAATAAATCTCTAGCAACATTGAATAAATCAAAATTAACAATATCCCAGTAAGTCTTTAAAAATGCAGGAGGGAACCCATCAGGACTAGGGGCTTTATATGCCCCAAAGGAGAAAACAACCTATTTATAGAAACAACATTAGTCATATTCTTTAAGTCTTGTTTAGATATAACTTTAGGGATCACTTCAATGAAATCATCATGTACCTGATTAGCATTACCTTGGGAATTCTGGAAGGAGGAGAATAATTTAATAGCTTCCTCAACAATTTATTTTTTGTCGAGACTGTGGTACCATCTTCTTTCTTGAGCGATCTAATCATGTTCCTACTTCTATGTTTCAGGGTAGATTGGTGGAAGAATTTAGTGTTGCAGTCACCTTCAATGAGCCATTGAACCCGAGACTTTTGTTTCCAAAAAAAATACTCCTTATTGACCTTAAACCATTGAGATCTAAGGTCACATTCCTTTATGCATATCTCTTCATCCACAAAGCTAGCGTCCATTTTGTTCTGAACTTTCTTTAGGCTATTTCCCAACAATTTATTTATCTCAAAGATATTACCAAAGGTAATTTTATTCCATCATTTCACTCTCTACTTGATTCTTCTCAAATTTTCCACCAAGTAGAACATAGGGGTGCCTCTAGTGTGTTCATCCAATCAACTGTTTAATAAAACAACAAAATCAGGGTGAAGGCTCCACATTATTCCAAATCTAAAAGGGAAAGGGCCCTTTTTATGATCAACATTTCTTTTAAGCACAATAGAATTATGGTCAGATCTAGATCTTGGGAGAGCAGGGAGATATAAATTGAGAGATGTTCCAATTAGAGGATATTAGAAACCTATCCAAATTTACTTGAATTAGTTGATTATGATTCCTTCTATTTGACCATGTGAATTTGGAGCCCTAGAGAGGGATATCAATAAGCCCAACAAAATTTAGGAATTCGGCCAGCTCCATCATACTATCAGTATAATTATCCAGTCTCCCCAACTTTTTAGAAGGAAGAATGGGGGAGTTGAAATCACCTCCCAACATCCAATAGTCATCCTTTCTATTTTTAATAACATCATTCAGATGCTCCCAAATTTGCATCTTGTCCCTACTCAAATTGGGGGCATAGATGTTGATTAAGTTCCATTTCCTTGAGAAGCAAGATCTTCCAGAGAAACCATCAAACTATTCCTATTAGTAGAGCTCAGAGTTCCTTTTAATTTTGAGGGATTCCAAAGAGTAACAATACCCCCTGAGGCTCCTTCAGCCTCACTGACAAAGTAATTCACACCAGGCCAAATTTTCAAAATCACCTTATCAAAGGTCTCCTTCATTTTGGTTTCTTGAAGGAGTAAAAAATCCACTTTATTGTCCAAAATATATGTTTTAACCAAATAATGTTTATAAGGGCTATTAAGGCCCCTGATATTCTAGGAAATAAACTTCATTAAAGAAACAAACCAGGTACAAAAAATCCTATAGGCCCAGAGATGAACATCCAAGGCTACTTCTTTTTGGACTTCAATCCTGCGATTGAGTCCAAGGTTCTTTGTTTCCCAACAACCACATCCCTCACCGTGTCTTTGTTCCTGGATTCCTTTTGGGAAGGTTTTCCTACCTTATTTCTTCCTCCTACATCCGACTTCTTTTTCTTTTTTGACTTATTTGGGGCTTGTAATCAATCATCTTATTTTTCTCTATCATTGGGGTGAAGGGGAAATCCCAACATGGCTAGGGATTCAATCAAGTTACCGACCTCCTTTTGAGACAGAAATGAAATATCCTCTAGGGGAAAATTAGGGTTTGAATACACTAATTCTCCTTCTAAAAATTCCATTCCTTGTTTAGCATCAGGTACCTCTTCTTTGGGAGACTGAAAGTTGGCCTTCTTCTGGGGGACTCCCATTCCTTCAACTAGATTTAATATTTTCTTTTCCTCCTCCATATTAGGATTCCCATCATTCTAAAAACCCAAGGTAGGTATGCTTTCGACAAGGGAAACATTCATGAAATTCAAACTAGCCAAACCCCTGGAAACAACAAGAGGCTCAACAGGGAACACAACCAAGCCACTTGAAGGAACAACCTTCTTTGGGGGGTGGCTTCCACAGGGGCTGAAGATACTTTAGGAGGGAAAGTAGCAAAGACAAACATAAAGGACTTAGGCACCTATTCAAAGAGAGGGTGCAAAGCATCATTAGGTCCCTCAATTGGCCTTTTCTCACATGAATCAAGGTGACCAAATTTCTTGTAAAGCTGGTAGAATTGGCAAGCATTTTCATATTCAAGGGGTTGGGACTAGTTACTAAATTTAGACTTAAGAAGAATAGTAGTTGGAAGAATTGTGTTAACAACAACATTAACACAAGTATGAGCATAAACTATTCTATACTTTTCCTTTGTGATATTTTCAATAGCTTAGAGGCTACCAAAAGAATTAGAAATCCCTTTTAGGATACTTGTCTCCCAAAACTGAAGGGGTAACCCAGGGAGGCGAACCCAAGTTGGTTTCGTAGCTAAACCTAGTGTGAAATGATCAAGGGTGAAAATTTATGATGGTACACTATCTATGGCCTCTAACATGCCCCTTAGGCTTGGTATGCTAAGATGGACTCTTTTCTTCTCTCAGTTGGATTTTTTATTTTTCATCGGATATGAAACTCTACATTTTGTGGTAGGATGACCCTCATTTTCTTTTTTCTTTATGTTGATGACTTGATCATTATAGGGAATTCATCATCATTCATTGGTAGATTCAATTGCATGACATTTTCTATGATTAACTTAGGCTTTTTGCACTACTTTCTCAAGATTGATATCACTCAGTGCTCTTCTGAGATCAATCTTTCACAACCCAAGTATGTTCTTGATCTACTAGATTAGTTCCACGTGTTGATTGAAAGCCTACCTCAACTCTCTTTTAATCTAGAGTCAAGCTTGATGTGAATTTTTCTACTCCAATAGTTGATACCACCTTGTTGGAAGCCTCATTCGACTTACTTTCCATGATATTTCATTTACAGTTAGCATAGTTTCACACTTTATGTAGGAACCACATGAGACTCATTGGAAAGAAACCAAACACATCTTGCATCAGATAGAAAACACTCATCAACATGGGATTCACTATGTAATGAATACACAACTAGATCTAGTTGGATATATAGATTCTAATCAGGTTAATAATTTTGATGATCGTAAGTCCACATTTAGATAAAAAAATTCATCTTGGTTCAAGCTCCATTTTCCACAAAGTAAGAAGCAACATGATAGTATTATTTCTTCGACTAAGGCTGAGTATCAGGGGACTATTAATGCCACCACTAAAGCTATTTGGATTTATAATATTTTGACTAAGTTTGGCTTCACCAATCCTCAACCATCTATCCTCTTTTGTGTCAAATAGATTCCCATATAGATCTTGAAGAATGTAGTTCAACATCAACAAACCAAATACGTCAAGAACCATATGCACTAAATCAAGGAGTTGATTCGGGGGAAAGTCATTGATTTGCAATATTTTCCTATGGTAAAGTAGGTTGTAGATATCTTCACTAAACCCTTCATTGAGAATAAGTATCATCATTTATGAGTGCTCTTATGGGCACTAAACATTTCTTCGGGGAGTATTTTGACCTTCTCTCTTCACTCTCTCGTATGGGGGAAATTTTTCCTCACATGATGTTTTATCCTTCTCATCTTTTAGAGAATATTTTTCATGCATTTTTCTCTTTTAGATATTAATTTTTTCTTATGGATTTTCTCCTTTTCTTTTATCATGAGAGATTAATTTGTACATGGGTGCCTAATTAGGCCTTGTAGCTGACACCCATATTTTCATGTTTCTATATTTTATTTCCCCTCTAAGTTGCACTTAAGGGTGGTGTTGGTGTGAATAGGCTTATATCTCTAATTAGTTTCACTATTGATTCCTTTTCACACATTATCACTTAAGTTTACTTAGGGAATATTAGGGCATCTTTACTTTATGTCTCATATCATAATATTAATACACTTGTCATAATATTATGTTTTCCATTGTCTCACCTTGGGCTAAATAACCAAGGGCTTTTCATAGATTGTTTATATTCTATTTGTATTCATTGAGAGGAATAAAATTTATTATTTTCATATTGATCATTTGAGTTCTTTGTGTTTTTTACTAGGTCTCTAGGTCTTGGGTAGCTATCTCCATAACCAAATATTACACAATGAATGTTGGTACTATGATATGATGATATAAGGGCTAGTCTCATCACTACCTTAGATGATTTTAGTCAAAGATTGGTTGAAATATTTGTTAGGGTTGATCTTGATATTCACTTTCAAGAATTATCCCAACTAAAACTTGTTGGATTGATGGAGAATTTCTTTGGAGAATTTTAGAGGTTTGTGATTAAAGTTTTGGATGTGTTTGAGAAGAGAATCACGATTCTATCTATTGAAGGAATAACAAAATCACTAAAGGGTTTGGTCAAGGAATTATATTTTTCCACCATTCATGAGGTGATCAAAAGAGCCCTTACCTTTAAGTCTACTTTGAATTGAAATATGTCTTACTCCAATATTCTACCCATAAATAATAAGTTTCAAAAAGGAGAATCATGTATACAAAAGATTCCACCAACATTGGAAAATAATGAAGATGGTTGGAATGAGTTATGAAGAAAATAAAATTGTTACAATTGTAAAGAATCTTGGGAGTGGGGTCATAGATTCCTTAACAAGGGCCAAGTGCATTACATTGAAGTTATCTCTGATGAGGAAGAAAGTGACTTAAAAAGTGAATGAAGAATTTGAGAAAGAATTGGAAGGAAAAAGTGGGTGAATTATCATAGCCCTACATATAACAAAAATGTCTAATTCATTCAAGATTCATAAAGTTCTAGTCAGAAAAATGGTCACTGTTGTGCCCTCAGCACACACGCCTCATTCGGAACGGGGACCCTCTTTTCTTTTGCCTTGCCGGGTCATTTTTTCACCGCCTCATTTTGCGTGCCCTTGTTTTGGTATCTTAAATGTTCAACATGTTTCTTAGTCCCATCTTGAGTTGATGGTGTTTTATCCCCTCCAATTTTGCTAAGTCTTGGATCCTTGCAGACTCTCCTTGGCAGTTTGCTTCTGCCAACGGCCATGGGGCCTGTCGGGCCCACCCCACCGGGCTTCCTCTGGGTGTTCACCATTTTGAATGGTGTAAGGCTTCTTCCTTCTCAAACCCTGGGGCCCAGCTCCTCATATTCCACCTGTTTAAACTTGTAATGTTTTGGACTGCCTTCGTCCACGCCAGGTCTGATCCACTAAACTTCTGTCCCCGGAACTTTGTGTGATTTTTTCCATTTTCAATGGAAAACTTGCAATGGAACCCTACCCTCCGGGCCCCCAAGCTCCCCTTCGCTGATAACTTTTGAAATGAAGTTTCAAGCAACCGTCTAACCGCGTATTTTTGGCCCCTAGACCTTGGACCTCCCGCCATCGTCCGGGATTTGAATCCACCAACCTTCCTGTCGTCTATATGGGCATTAAATGAGGGTATTAAATGCATATTGGGGTATAAATATCTGGCCAAACCTGTCATTTTCATTTCTCAGGTTTTCCAGAGGAGTTCAAAGTGCGTTCAAGGAGTTCAGTGCATCCATCGCCCACCGTCCTTGGTAGATTTTCCAACTTCCCTCATCGGACTTTCGAGGTAGGTTCACCATCTATTCCTCCGAGAGTTTTTTTATGATTTTATGCCTAAAATGATGAATAAACATGGGCAAAAATGCATTAATTTGATAAAACATGACAAAACCTACAAAATCCATGTCTTCAAATTCTGAAAAAACCTCCAAATCATCTCCTAAGATCAAATCGGAGTTGGACCTCGTTGTTGTCGTTCTTCGCACAGGGAATTCATGCCCTTCCACCACCATTAAGAACTTAGAAAATGAAACCAACTTTTCAAATGGTGGGATGCCCTCTCAGGCCCACCACCCTAGACCTCCGTCGTCTGATCGTCATCAAAATTACCAAACTTCAAACTTAAAGACTGGCCTCCATTTCTACTTCTTGGGCCCGCGCCACTGGGATTCTATCCTCGGGATGCTTTGTTGCTTCTGTCGTTCCTAAATGGCGAAAAGAACCCATCCACCCGAGATCTGGGGCCCACCTTGTCTTTCGTTGTCTAGTGTTGAACTCAAACCAATTGACAAAACATGTTGTTGGGTCCCGGTCCACGGACTTCCGTCTACGGACTTTCATCCGTGGACTTCCATGGCAACTTCACCCCTTCGAAATGACCACCTATCGGCGACCTTCAGCCTCCTGGGTCTCGGCCCTCCATTTTTCGTCCTTGCTCTCTCTGGGTCCCGACCACTAGGGTTTCGTCCCATCTCGGCTGGTTTAAAAGGGAGGAATAAGCCCGCCTTTCCGACCTCTGAGGTCCACACTCCTAATTGCCAAGAGAAACTTCACAAAGAAAACCCAGTGACCAAGTTTGATGCCAGGTCCAGTCCACTAGGCCGGTTATGCTAGGTTTTCGTGCCGCGACTGTCATTTTGAACGGTAAAACCCTGACAGCTTCCTGCCCCTTCGGGCCCAAACACCTCGAAGTAGAAAGTGAACATCGATTGTCCTTTGAGCTCCCGGGTTCCAGACCTTGGAGTTCTGACCCCAGAACTCCGTTTCTTCTTGGCCATTTCAAACAGAAAATCCCTAATAGCTTTCCGGCTCTGAATCTCTGGGAGCTCCAAAATTGATCAAAATAACCTCAAATTTGAAAACCAATCTCAACCCACGTGCTCAAATTTGACCCTCTTTGACACAAGCCTTTCAAACCATCAAAATATGAAGACAAGAGAAATCACCTGGATTTCCCTACCCTATTCGCCCTTCAAAACAACATTCCTGTTAGGGAAGTCCAGCCCCCTAGGCCCAGGTTGTCCAAAATCCCTCCAGAAAATGACTAACGACATTTGGAAGTAAAATTTTGATTTTATGAATGATAAATTGTCTCATTGGATTTTTTCCATAGAATTTCAACTAATGTTAATGCTTTAATAGTTGGTTGTATTCATTACGTCTCTATTTGCAGGATATATGGAATCGGGTGCATGACCCTCGGGGGTAGTTGTAGAAAAAGACAAAGGAAAGAAAATGGGAAAGACTCCTCATGGAAGAGAGGAAAAAAACCAAACGAAGTACCAGTTCTAGGGTGAGCCTCTGCATTAAAAAATTATCACTGACTGGAAGGAAATCATAGATACCAATATCGACCACGTCGATATTGATGAATTTAAGCAAAGGGTCAGAGTCCACCCGAAGACTGACACTGCCAGATTGATTAGACAAAGTGGAATTGCAAAAGCTACAGGCTTCCCTCTGTTCCTCATAGCCCCTGAATTAGTCATGTCTTGCCGGCAGGCCTATCAACCACATATGCGAACCATTGTTGATAGGGACATAAATATTCTTGCTGACATGTCCGGTGATGCAATTACGAAGACCTTTCACATACCCACCTTTGGGGAGATGGAGATTCCCACCATGGAAGAGTGTAAAGCAACGTGGGATGAGGACCCGATGGGCTGCAAGAAGCTAATAAATAAGTATTGGCTTAAAGAGAAAAGGGGTAGCGCTACGAAGGTTCCTCAGGAACTCTTCTGCATTGACTTCCATGAAGACTACCATGACTTGGTAACTATGTTGAGCAGAGTGATGGGCCTCCCCACCGCTGCCTTTTTTTAGGAGTGGATGGTATATTTCGTAGAACGGATCCTCTGTGGGGATGAAGATGTCACTACAAAAGCCTTGTTCTATTGGGGAGGCATCATGAGCGACTACTTTCACAAGCAGTTCATGAATGTAAAAAAGACCTCTAGGTTCTACATGACCTCCTATCTAGTATACTCATTGGCCGAGCACAGATAGTACAGTGGATTGTTCATGGCACTTGATGAGGAACCAGGTCGGGCATTAAAGGTCTATGACAGATATCCCCAACTCTAGTTCAGAAATTTCAAGAAGGAATATTGCAGGGTGAACGATGTCTTCATTGGCCACATCACCAGATTGCTCAGAGGGGATTTTGAGAGGAGGGTCTCTCATAGTGCTCAAGCGTTCTTGAAGAAATATGCCTTCCTATTCATACAATACCCCAAGTTTACATACATTCGTGCCCAAGGTTTCACAGAAACGCTGAATAAGCTGCCCTGGTACCCCAACGACTGGATTATACTATTAGAGCTTTCCCGACAACTACAGCATATACATTCAGTCCTCACCGGAAAAAACTTGGTAGGGATCCCTTATCCCTTAGCTTTCAGTTGGGGGATGTACAAATTGCAAAATTCCCAGTGTGTTGGGAATTCTGAGAAGGAATTGGCCAAGTATCATTTTTGCCTACACACTGCTCACCCACGGATGGACCCATATGGGCATGTAAGAAAGGAACTAGGACCAGGGTACACCCATTTGCATCACGTTGAATATTTCTGGTAAAATTTTGAAGATGACAAGGAGGTGCGTGCAAGACATTACATGCAGATGACTACGTACTTTGTGAACAGAACACAATTGTTTCCCATACCAGACTAGGTTGAAGAAGATGAGAGAACCATCATGGACCCTAGGTACAATGCAGTCGCTAACTTGTTGTTGCAAGAAATAGACTGGGATGAACAAGAGGTTGATGACCTTGATATTATCACTAAGCCAATTCAGGCTCGTACCAAAGAATGGGTTGATAGACAAGTAGCCCAATTAAAGCAACAAGGGGTTATTCTAACTTATGAAGGGTTCAAGAGTGAGCCTAGTCCTATGAAGGATGTTATTGCCACAACTTCAATAGGAGGAACATCTAAATCTCCTCCACTCACAAGATCAAGGAAGAGGAAAGGGACTAAGGCAGAGTAGTCGCCAGATCCCAAGGTTTATTCATGAAAGGATTCAGGAGGTTCACCCTCTAAGAAACCCAAATGGATGGGAGGTGTCACGAAGCAGCCAACCATTCAAGAGGGTCCCCTTCAAGAGGGTTAGGAAGGGAAAGCAGATCAGCCAAGGCCTCCTCTGGCTCTCCCTATTTCCACCACCTTTCCATCTATTTCCTAGGTCATGGTTGCCACATCCCCGCTTGTGGTAGACATCTCGGTCCATCTCACCTCCTCTCCCTCGACTAGGCCCATAATAATGGTTGACTCCTCCTTTGCCACCATGTCACCTACTACATCACTTCCACTGACAACAACAACAATACCAATGTCCACACTCACTTTTCTAGAAGCTTTCTTGAGGCATATGCAGAACGTCCCCTTCGAGATTTCTCAAATCTTTTTGGATCCCACCATCCAAGTTGTTGTAGTGTAGGTCCTCGCTAGTGCTATGCCCTCACAACCCCCAATAGACCACCAGCAATGGAGGCCACAATTATAATCTTAGAAGAATGGGAGAAAAGGGAGAAAGAAGCTTTGAAAGCGGTAGAGGAAGAAGTCGATGATTGCCACGAACACCTAGACTATGAACATCAAAAAATTGATAGGGTGGTCTATGAAGAAGAAGAAAAAAGGTCTTCTGAAAGTGGAGACGAAGAAGAAGACGTTGGTGGAAAGGTTATTACATTTGATGATGATTTCAAGGAGGAAATGGCCCAACAATTAAGAGATGATAAAGAAGAAGGACAAGAAGGTGACAAGACAGCAGAAAATGTGGAACTGCCTATAGGGGAACAACAGGAGGATGTGTCATCTCCTCATAAAGAAGAAGAAAATGTAGAAGAAGACAAGCCCGAGGGTGAGGCTCAAGCTAGAAAAATCCTCAAAATTGGACAACCCGAGGAGCATGTGCACAAGGATTAACAAATTGAAGAAAGGAAAGGGAGAGAAATTGAGAAAGAAGAAAGTCCCCAGGAGTGATTGCCTACTAAGCCTCCCATCAAATGCCTCGTGTTCATCCAAGACTCTGATGAGAAAGGAGACAACACTAAAATGGAAGAAAGGGCTCCCACAAGTGAACAAACAAAGGAAGGTGAGGGTGATTGTGAATCACCCAAGGGAAAATTCGCTATACTTGAATGGCTAGAGAGGCAACTTGAAAAGAAGACTCCTGCCCCAAAGGATCCAAGAGCAAGACTGGAGGCTATCCTAGCCCGAGCACAGATCACAACCAGGAAAGAGAAGAAGCCCAAAATCAGATCCAAGGTAACAATGGATGCTTCTAGGTCCCAGACTGTGCAAGTAGCAACACTGGTGGTAGGCCAAGAAGGAGTAAGCTATAATATCTCCACCATTGACTTGGGAACTGCTACTAGAGAGCAAAAGGTAGAGCACCTCGAGGAGTCTGTGGCTACGGTGCATCTAATACAATAGGATAAAGTCTCAAAAGATGAGCTTAAAGCACAAGTAGCTGACTTGACAACTTACATCCAACAATGGTCCTCAGCTAAAAAAATTCCTACCACATCCACGGCTCCACCCCAACTGTTGTCCAAGGAACAAATTGACAAGCTGGAAAAAAGAAAGAACCTGGACAAAACTACAAAAAGTTGGTTCTGACAGGTTCTATACGTTAGAAATATAGGTATTAGCCAGGTTGTTCGAACAGCCAACAAGTTCTTGGACTTGCAGCAGTCTCTGGAAGGCACAAAGAAACTTTGCACCGACTTCCCTATGACATATAGGTCCACCTATCCAAAGATTGAGGCTATCCTCTAGCTACCAAAAGCTACATGGGAAAAGGAGTTCGAACTCAAAAGGGACGACCATTGATAATGGATGTATGGAAGCGGGAATTTGATAACAAAAAAGAAAGGTTGGAGCAGGTAATTGATAAAGTAGATCTAGATATTAAATGGGTCAAAGAAATTAGAGCTGATTGAGCCCGATATTTGAGGCTAATGATGGGATATGACATACCCGCGGTGCAAATTGATCTAGAGAGAATAAAGCCCCATTTCTAGAAAAAGATGGAGGACGGGATAACAACAGAGATAACCATAGATTTCATGAGTTTTTCCACCTGTACCTTCGCCTAGTCAGAACTGTTCAGAGACCACACCGCCAAGTATGATGAAGACTGGAAAAGGCTTGAGGACAACTCTAGGGAATGGAGCTATCAAGTTTTGCGGTCCGAGATCATAGAGGTCAAGAAACTCCAACCGGTAATCTTAAAATTCATGGAGTATGCAGCTTTGAAGAAGCAGGAAGGAATCCCTATTGTCGGTGAAGAACTTCTAAAGGAATAACTACAACAAAAAGAGAAATCAACAAAAGACAAAATGTTACAGTGTTGTCACTAGAAAACGAAATAGGGATGAAGACAAAATTGTATTTTAAATTGTAATATATTGGGGGGGTAGGTAGAACCCTAGTTTGTAGTGAATCTTGGCCACAAAATGAGATTAAATCTTGGCCATTCGTTCTACTTTTTGGGCAATATAAATAGGGGTTCTCCTCTCCTTTTCAAGGGAGAGTTGAGTTGTTGTAAAGACATGCTACAAAAATTTAAAATGAAAATACATTGACTTGGTGCATTTTCTGAGTTCTTCACATGTTTCATGATTCAATCTTCATTGTTAGATGCTTATTTGGATTCACATTGTTGTTCTAGTTAGCTTTGAATTACTTAGATAAATTTTAGTGATCTTGTTCTGTGATTGTAGAAATTTTTGTTGTGTTGATGTCTTCTAATCCATATTTTTTCCGTTTGCTACTGGTACATGGTATTGTAAAGTTAGTCTAGGCTGAAAATCGAAGATGCTTCTAAACTTTTATCTTTATTCATGCATGTATGTGGTGGATGAGTGATAGAATATCTGCAAACCTTTGAAGATAGCATAGATTTCATGATATTGTAGGTACCTTGGTTAAATGGAATCTTGTTTGAAGGGAGCTATCCATAGAAAAACCTCCATGATCACTATTCACAGCTAGTTACAGATCTAGGAACCTTCCCTCTTCCCTGCTCTTTTTTCCCCTTTTTTAAGAAACAACCTATGCTAAGGTTCATTACATATTGTAAAGCCAAAACTTAAGGAAAACATTGAAGTTTTAGATTGTTGTTCGAACCTACAACAAAATGCACCTTAACTCCCATTTCAGAAACTTCTGACTTTAAGATCCACTCTGTATCCAGCTACTTAAGTATGCCCTGTGATTACCAGCAAAATCACATCAAACATCAACTGAGGAGTTCCATGAAAGTCATGACCTGATACCCAAGAGACCTTAGGGAGATTTTCAGCAACTTGTTGTTGGAGATTTCCTTTCAAGAGAGGTAGTGTACATACACATTACTTGTGTTGAGAAAGTGTGCAAAACACCCATCAACAGTCACCATCTTAATCAATAGTGGTGCTATCCATAATTTTATAGATGGTCTTGTGGCAAGAAGGAGCATAGCTACTAAATTTTTTGAGGAATTTAATGTGATAGTGGTTAGTGGGTTTAGTCTATTGCATCCATGAAGGATTAAACAACTAAAAATGGCTCTTGGAGACCATCCAATATGTGAATAATTCTATCTAGTTATATTGGGATATATCGACATAGTGCTTGGAGTACAAAAACTACATCTATTAGAGACTTCTCATATAACTAACAAATTATGGAATTGAAATTCATGAATAAAGGGATAAAAGTCACTCTTAAGGAAATTTTAAATGGAGATCCTAGTGTAATCATTGTTACAAGAATGGAAAGAAAATTTAGAAGAGGACAAGTAGCTTGGGAAACTAGTTTCTTGATCACACCTAGAAATTATTCCATGAGCATGAAGGATGCTTACAATATTGATGTACAAGTTGTGTTGAACAAGAATAAAAAAAATATTTCATGATGTACCACCAAGAATTCCCTTGGACTAAGTTTTCCAACACATCATTGAGCTAGAAATGGGTGCAAATCTAGTAATAACCACTCCTTACCAACACCCCAAGATCCAGAAGGAATAAACTGATAAGGATATAAAGGATCTTTTGGACATGGACCACATCAAGCCAAATTTTATTCCTTGTTCCTTCTTAGTAGTCTTGGTAAAGAAAAAATATGGAACTATTTGAATGTTCATATTGAGTACCAAATAATAAGAAAATAATCAAGAATATATATCCTATCCCTTTAATTGACAAGTTGATAGGTGAGCTACATGGAGAAATATACTTTTTGAAGATTGATTTATGCTTGAGATACCATAAAATTTGAATGGGGGATGAAGATTTCCATAAGAATACTTTGAGATGTCACTATGGGATTTTTTAATTATTAGTCATGCTCTTTGGCTTGATTAATACTTCAAAAACTTTCCAATCATACATGAACAAGGTATTTAACAAGCAACCAAATAAGTTTGTTGTAATTTTTTTTATGACATCCTAATGTACAACAAGACTTGGGAGGAGTGTTTGGAGCACTTGGATAAAGTCTTGGGCATACGTCATTAGTGAACAAGGGGTCCAAGTGGACCAACATAAAATACAAGCTATAAGGGAATGGACACTCACTAAGAATGTATCAACAATTAAGGGGTTCCTTGGGATTATTCAACTACTACTAAAGGTTTGTTAAGGGATACTGGACTAGCTTTTGGTACTACTCACATATCTGACCAATAAGGGAATTTTAAAGTGGAAATATGTTTTAGAACATGATTTTAACAAATTGAAAGAGGTGACAAGTTCATGTCTTGTGCTTGATATTCCAAATATCTTACTTCCTTTCATATTAGAGTGTGATTCCTTTTGAAAAGGCATTGGAGTTGTATTAATGCAATGTCCCATTGTTTTCAAAAGTAGATAAATAACATAAGTAGAAAATAAGTTTTGTATTTATGATAAGGAGATTCTAGTAATCATGAATAACTTAATGAAATTTAAACAATATTTGATTTGTGGAAAATTTATGATTAAGAAAAATCACAATAGTCTTAAGTTATCTCTTAATTAGAAGGAATCAAATGATAGATAATAGAAATGGATAAGCAAGCTAAAAATATATGATTATGATACTGAATATGTGAGAGGTAAGCATAATGTAGTTGTTGATGTATTATCTATTATATTCACTTTATGCTCCATCTATTTTTATATTTTTGCTGATTGGATCACCTACATCATAATTGAATATACCAAGAATGATTTTTATTCTAATCTATTGGATGAAAGGGTACATGAGGATAAGTTCAATGTGACGTGATATCTAGTTATGCATAAAGAGAATATATTTGGTTCCAAATTTAAAGATGAAGGAAAATATATTGAGAGCCATACACGATACTTCATTGGTTAGATATCCAAGGTATTTCAAGACATAAAAATAGATTTGGGAGAGATTTCTTAGAAATAAATGAAGAAGGACGTGAACAAACACATTAAATAATGTACCATATGTGTGTAGAATAAGACATAAAATTCAATTTTTCAGGTCCACTCCAAACATTCCCCATTCAAGAGTAGAAGTGGGGCAGTATCTCCATAGATTTCATCGTGAGGTTACCTAAGGTGAATGGTAATTAATACATTTATGTGTTAGTTTATATAGAATTATGCAATGTGAACAATTTTATTCCATACCTTCAAAATTCAAAGGTCCCTATATCTCTAATTCATTTTTTAAGGAGACATTCAAATTATATGGATTGCCTAAAAACATTTTCAATGATAGAGATAGTAGGGTTTTGATTCAATTTTATCAATAATTATTTTTCTTGGAAGGAATAGAACTTAATCCTAGTACAAGAAACCACCCCAAAGTAGATGGGAAAATTGATATCATCAACAAATGGATTGATGGGTATCTAAGAAAATGTGTTTCTACACAACAAACATCATGGGTTAAATGGTTAAAATTTAGAGAGCACTACTATAACACCACATAATATTTCCATAGGTATCTCATTTTATGGATTTAGATGAATATAATTAGTTAACATTTATTGATTTGGAAATAATGGAGAATAGGGTATCCAAATAAACAAATATGTTCAAGAAAAGTCAAGAGATATTGCAATCTCTTAAGGATCATCTTTAGCATAACTAGAATCAACATAAGCTCTATAAAATCAATGACACATACAATGAGTATTTGAAGTTGGGGACATGGTATACTTGAGGCTACAACTATATAATAGTATTCATTAAAGAAAAAAGGAGAAAAGATGAAGCTAATATTTTATGGTTCTTATAAGATCATAAAGAAGGTGGGAGAAGTATCTTATGAGTTAGAACTACTAGAGAATAGTAGAATTCATATATTTCATGTGTTGTGCCTTAAAAGGGTTTTGGGACAAAATATTGCACCTTACAAAGAATTGAAACATATGTATGATGAAGGAAAATTCATTTTGATACCATAAGATATCATGGATACTTGAGAGAGAAAGTTGAGGAATCAAACCATTTGAGAGTGTTTGATGTGATGGAAAGACTTTCCGATTTAAGATGTTGCACATGAAGGAGCCAACATTTTGGAACATCCATAATTGAAAATATTAAGGTCAATAAATTTTGGGGAGGGTAGGCTATAATGTCCCCTTTTCAGATAAGTTCCCATGATGCTCCATAAGCTCAATTTTCATTTCCCAAGGGCTCATGGAAATATTACAAGGGAAATGAATTTATAAACTTTACATTTGTTATGATTTTTAGGTCTTCATAATATGACCATTTAAAATATTTTCATAAAATGGGTGCCTAATGTGGTGGTCTCTTGTAATTAAAACATTATATTATTTAATTCCCTTTATTAGTATAGGAAGAGGAATTTTATTTTTCTTAAAATATTCCTTTTTGCAAGAAAATTTTGGTGCTCAAGGAGACTATGTAAGCAAGGAAAAATTCTAAAGGATATATGTTTTATTTATCAATTCATTCCCTCAAATAGATTGGGAATTTGATTTATTTATCAATAGAGATTAGAGGATGAAAAAACCTTGAATTCTATCTCTAGATTAGCAAATGAAAACCATTGATTCAAGCTTGGTGACATTTAGAGATTGCAATCAGGATTCATTTGGTAGACAAATAAGGATTCAAGGTTGAGTGGTGAAGGATTTGGGGCTCACTCATATAGGTCCTATTTATTAATTTATCATTCTACTAGGTGTGATTTCAATATTATAATTTTGTTGATTAAAAATAATTAGCTCAGTGCCATATTCTTATATTTGATGGGTGGCTTGTTGAGTGTAATATATAATAAATTGATTGATGGTATGATATGATAATTGATTGGGATACACAACTTAAGATATACTTGCAATTCTTGAATTGGAAATAAATAATAGGTTATGAGTGGGATGTTGTGTTGATAGCTCATAAGTGTTGTATCTAATTGCTACAAATATATTTGAATTTTTTAGTAATCTAATCTTGATTTGTGACAAAAATAATTCAAATTATTAAGTATTGAAATATGTGGGGTGATCAATTTAATCAAATATTATTTAATATTCCAGTTAAGGATATTAAATATGGTAGACTAAAGAATTCTTTGGTTGGAAAGTTTATGGGGGGTAGGCTCAATATTGACAATTTTAGATCTTGGGTTGAGGGAAATTGGAGGTTTATGGTTAAATTGCTATCTCAATGTTACCTTTGGTTTTTTTTAGCTTTAAATAATTATGATATGACTAGATTCTCTCAAGTGGGATATGCTTCCTTAGACCTGTGTTATTATGCCTCCTTCATTGATTCTTGGGTTTTATTTTGAGGATTAAATTTATAAAACACGGTCCTATTTGAATTAAGCTTCTAGGCTTGCCTCAAATGAGGAAGTATTTGTAGGCATTGCTAATTCAACTAGGTGGTTAAAGTTTAGTTACAAAATTTAGAAAAAGTCCATTGTTTTCTCATTTTTGTATCAATGTGGAGATTGGTAAGAAGCTTCCTAGTTTATTTTTGTATTAATGAATATTTTTCCATTTGAATTCAAAATGATCATGTATTTTTTAAATGAAATTTTCATGAAACAAGTTTATGAGACTTTCAAACCAAAGAATTCTTTGATGTAATAGTATGATAGAGGTAGTGTTATTTTATGTCACTCAAAAATAATTTTTGATTTTCAATTATAAATAGGTGATATAAAGTGAATTCTTTTCTATCAAAATTTGTGTTGAATATAAATGAAACCTGATAAGAAAGCCATAATGAAGAAGGAAATTTAGATTTACGTAATTATGATTGTGTAAAGGTGGCAAAGGGTGGAAGATGTGTAATTCCTCTCACATTTGCATTCTAATAGTCTTGTTTTGGACTTAGAATTGTGGATTGATACTTGCTTATTTTGGTTTGAGGTGTTCTCGACATGTCATTTTGTATTGACACTAGGACCATGGTGTATATTCCTAGATATTTGGGTTATCATTATGTTTATGTTTGGAAAATATATTTGCTCATTTCCATTTGTTTATATATATTTATGAATATGTGTAATGTGACTTATGCTGAGTATGGAAATTTTCATGGTAGTAATACATTCTAGATGCATTGCTTATATGTTGTATGATGTTGTACCTTGTTGGGTAATTATGCTATTATGTGACTATCATATACATTTTGTAGGTACACTTGATGTGGGGATTGAGCATGTAGATATAGGGTATTTCTCCACCTAAATATGTAGGTTTGAGTTATCTCCAACAATGGTTATTTCAGAGATGTCACACTAGGCCTTTCCATTGTAATACTCAATGGTACTTGATTTGAGTATCAAATGTGTCATGTTTGACTTGTGCTGACCCAAATTCAAATTGGAGGTGATTTCAGAGTTTTTTCTTGTTGTGAAATACTAGTATATGTATGAGTTAATTTGATGTTTTAATTTCCTTATTGACTATAAATATATTTTGATGAGTTTAATTTTTTATTGCATATTGTCTAGAAAATTATTTTTATGAAATTGGGGAAAAATAAGGTTAAATTAATAATGTTGGGAATATCTCATTAGACAAGATTACATATATTTGATTTCATCATTTTATTAAATGCAACCATAAGGTATTGTTGAATGCTCATTTTGAATCAATTGCATTGTGGATAAATAATAAGGGAAAAACAAATAAAGTTAAAATAAAAGATATAGAAATGAAAATATGTCAAAAATAGAATAAAAGGAAAATAACATGCATTTTTGCATTAAAAATGCTCTCTAAAAGCCCTCTTTGAAAATTTTGAATTTTAGGGAAGTTTTGCTCATTTGGAAATTGGAGACCCGGGAGTTGGATTGATTGGGAATTGCAAAATGTTTTTGGTTGTGTGTGATCTCCACCTCCTCAAGTTGGAGAATTGACAAGTTTTTAATTATTTTTGTGTGCTCTCATTTTGAGGTAAATCTCTCTTCTATCCTTATTTTGTTTGTGTTATTCCATTAGCATTCCATGCTCACCCTTAAGGGTGCATATGAATTACCCATTAGGTTTCAACATTAGCAATTAAATAAATTAGAAATAATTTAAATTTGAAAATTTTCCAAATTGTCCAATTTTTTCAAAATGTTCAAAAATTGAAATTTGACTACATATAGTAGATGTTCATATTTAAAAATAAAGGGCACTTTTTGTTTTCAATTTTTTTTAGAAATGAGAAAATTAGAAATTTAAGGTTTATTAATGGAGTTTGAAGAAAAGTTTTGGTTTTTGGGTATAAATTATTTATGCAAAATTTGAATTTTGAATGTGATTTCAAATGTTTTGGAATTGGGGAATTAATGAATCCTCCATGGATTTTCATGGTAATATTTTTAAGAGCACGTTTAATTTTTGTGAGCTAAGTTTCCTACCTTATTTTTCACTCCATGTTTAATTATTATGAGTTGTGATAAATCTAGGATGTAGGTGTCATGTTAGAATTGTGAAACAAGCACAAAACCACAAGCCACAGGATCAAACAAAAAATAAGTACACCTTCCACACAAGAGATCTACAAACAAGAATTGCTATATTCATCAACAAGAAAAAGTTACATAAGAAGCTTTCAAGAAGATATGAAAGCTTCAGATATTTCCCATCAATAATATATGAGAGATTAATTACAAAGAGAGTTGAATGCTTATAAGAGCAAAGCCCTAAATGAGAAAGGGATCAGATCATGACAAGTGTCAACATCACATTAGATGTGACATAATGATCTAATATTAACTCAACTAATAAAGCATTCCTAAGTTTAGCTAAAGTGTGTGAGAATAAATTAGACTAATAATCAATTAAAGATTAATTAATTATTAGCTAATGCAAGATAACTCTAACACCCCCCCTTAAGATGAACTTAGGGAGTAGCTACAAACCCTAAAAAGAATGCAAGATGGGTCCTGACAAACAAGGCCAAGTAAGGTACCCATGTACAAACAAAAGATCTTTATAATGTGGAGAAATAGAGAAAACCTCATGGGAAAAACTCTACTCCAAAAAGAGATCAAAGATGACTAAAGGAATGAAAAGCCTCCAAATCAAGGTGTGAAGGACTGAGAAGCCTCCAACCAAACAAAGTCCTGGAAAAGAAGAACATGTAGAATACCACAGAAGCATGAAGAAGTTGCAAACACTATCGAAGAATGACTATTGAAATGCTGAAAGAAAAACCCTCTCTGAAACAAATGATGATCAGGATCAAGAAGACAAGAATCTGTATGAGTGCCCCCAACGACAGTACTTGAATATGATGGAAAACCAAGGCCAAACACCTGAAACCCAAAGATACAGATGGCACAAGTACCAAAAGTCTAAAGAACTGATCATGAGAAAATGGAAGGTCGCCTCTAGAAATAGGAATGCAAGAGATTCCATATGGTAAGTGCTCCATCTCACTGAAATGCATGGGTAACCGGCTGTTGCATCTGCCTAGTACATAGGAAAAAATATTGTTTACATAGCTCACTCCAACATGAAACCAAAGAAGGATTAGAACCAACAGTAGAAACCCCCCCATAATGTTGACAAGGGAGAGGTATGACAGGTACACTAAAATTGAATTCCTGAAAGCAGTGCATGAAGAGGAACCAAGAACATGTGAATGTGCAGACATGAAAGTACAAGCATATAGAAAGGATGTGAAAACAAAAGTCATGTACACATGAGAAGGGTATGAAGGAAAAACAAAGGCAAACATCAACCCCCATGACACTTTATATCATAGTGTAAGTACAATAAGGCACAAAGTGATGTGCAAGATCCCATAATACAGGGGCAATACAAAGGCACTTTATCTTAGTGCATTTACAAAATCATAAGTGCTTACAATGGAAGATCATAATGTCAAAAAAAGATACAAGACTGGAAATACATGTAGAACAACCAAAAAGAAGCCATCTCACGCAAATGAGAAATTTCCAGGAGCTAAGATGTCCAAGTAATTCACCAGAATGTGAAAACACAAAAAATGAATAAAATGTACTTGGTAATTTTTTTGATAAAAAATCTACAAATCTGGATAGAGCACTAGAAGAGCTTTCCAATGCCTATTCATTTTTGAAAAATGAAGATCGTATGCAAAAGATATGCCCCCAGAAGCGCAAAAATGATGATCTAACTTTGACTGTAAAAAAAATGAAACATAATAGAAAAATAAAACAAAAACACCTACACCAATGGATCAGGCTCGGAACCAGCTTTCCAATGATATTTTGTTTTTGAAAATCTGAGTTCATATGCAAAAGTTATGGCCAAAATACCAAAACTACTCGAAAAGGGTTTGGGGGTTAAGCCTGGCGGTTAGGCTAGCTGCTAGCATTAACCACTAGAATTAACCGCTAGTGGTTAACTAATGGTGGCACCGTAACACTATATTTTTTTCTTGGATTGCGTGTTGTACCAGGCCATATGACCCACAAATGAAAAAAATTTACCTCTTGGAGTCACTATGTCTGATTTTGATTATTTGACAGTCGATTTTGGGGTTTTTGGGCGCTCTAAACGTGATGGTGAGGTCCGTTTTGGCTCAAAATGCCACAAAAAATCAGGCACCCCATAGATCTGGCAAAAAAACCCTTTCTTCAAACCTTCATAGATCTGACAAACAAAATTGAAATCAGGTGAAACAAAAGCCAAATCTGACTTTCTTGACAGCTTTGGATCCAACGGTGAGGTCCTTTTTATGCCAAAATGCACTGAAAATTCACCCACCTCCAAAATTTGTAGAAAAAGAGCAAAGGGGATTCAGATCAAGCCTACAACCCTTGTTGAAGAAGAAAACCTCATAAATTGAGAAGGGATTTGTTGAATCCACACTCTGATACCATGTTAGAATTGTGAAACAAGCACAAAACCACGAGCCACAAGATCAAACAACAAACAAGTACATCTTCCATGCAAGAGATCTACAAACAAGAATTGCTATATTCATCAACAAGAAAAAGTTATAGAAGAAGCTTTCAAGAAGATATGAAAGCTTGAGATATTTCTCGTGAATAATATCCGAGAGATTAATTACAAAGAGAGTTGAATGCTTATAAGAGAAAAGCCCTAAATGAGAAAGGGATTAGATCATGACAAGTGTCAACATCACATTAGATGTGACATAATGATCTAATATTAACTCAACTAATAAAGCATTCCTAAGTTTATCTAAACTGTGTGAGAATAAATTAGACTAATAATCAATTAAAGATTAATTAATTATTAGCTAATGCAAGATAACTCTAACATGTCAGAGAGTAGTAAGAGTGGATTCCAAAATTTTTTGGCCTACAAAGTGGCTCAAGAATATTTCATGTGAAAGTTTCATAACCAAGTGATAATTAAAATTTCATGGGTAACTAAAATATATTAAGATAATGATGCCTATGACATACTTGAAATGTTAGTATTGGTTTTATATGAGTGTAGAAGACATTCTCACTTGGGGAGTGTTGGTTCTTATTGATTGAATAAACTTACTCTCGTGAGAGGTGTACTTCATCTTTCTTAGCCATTACCACAGGATACTATGATGATACTCCATACTCCCTCTCAAGGATCTTGTCCTTTTGACCATTAGAGTTGTACCTAAACATAAATTGTACCTTATCCCTCATATGTTGATGTTAAATCTTACCTATAGTGTATGTTACATGTATACTCCATGATTGGTGTGAGTGTAATCCCACTCCCTTATATTTGGTGTGAGTGTGCTTATGGCACATATGAATATATCCTAGCATAATGGGGTGGACCTAAGGGTTCTACATGGTTGGGTGGCATGGAATCATTATTGGGGATTAGAAGATCTTGGAAAGAGCTTAGGAATTATGAGCACATTGGACAATTTTTTTTCACCAAACCTTCATTTATTTATTTTATAATGTTGTAAAAGTGTAATTTGAAGGAAATTTAAGCCCTTAGATTATTTTGTAATATAATTATTGGACCTCCTTAGTGGATGGATTGTAAATAGGCCACATAAGTGGTACAAATTCTATAAATTCTTTTACCTATCTTGGTGTTGGAGTTAAGCATGTGTGCTATCTTGTAAGCTCTTAAAAAAATTGATGTTGTTGGATAAAATAAACTTAGAGTACCTTTATTCAAGTTGTAAAATAAAATTCAAGTTTAGATAACATGTAATCAAATATTGAAAATAATAGGATTATTGTTGTGTCCTTGGGTGGTCTTGGTGTGGAAAGAAGGTGTGGGACACACTTCCCCCTCTATAACTCCTATTTTTGACCTTATGTTGGAGTCCTTAGAAGCTCCCCAACCTTTGGGAGTCATCTATTTCGTGGGCTAGTGCATCTTGTGACTGAAGGTCTAGGACCACTATGAATTTTGGGTTTTTTTTATGTTTTTAAGTTTGATTCTTGTTGTATTCATTTCTTTGTAGTCCTTGATTGTTGTGCATGTCCTAAGAACCAAAATTAATCTTGGTTGTGCTCACTAGTCAGGACACTAGCACTAGATTGAGGAATACAATGCTAGGAAGGACTATAATGCTTTTTTGGAACTTTGATGCCAAAACATGACACCAATGCTAGAATTGGAAACATGTGATCTATAATTAGTGTCCTTTAACATATTTTTATCCCTTTTCTCATTGGGTAACATGTATTTTCAAAATTTTTTTGGGAAAAAATTGTGAATGAAATTTTTTCCTCATGGTCTTGTGAGTTTCCTACTTTTTCTATGTTGTTGATAAATGTCATCATTCAAAATTTATGATAAATTTTTCTTTGGGAAATGTGCTCTTACTCAAAATAAATTTTATGTTGCCTCTTGTGTTAAGGATATTACTTCTCCTAAGGTTTCCAATTCTTGTAAAGGTCTAACCCTGGTATTAAAGGCTCCTTATTGAAATAAATTCCCCCTAGGAATTGGGTTATTGGTTTGGTGTTGTAAGTATTTCGCTTGTGCCAAATTGCATAGGAAATGGAAATGTCTTGTTTAGTGTGTCCTTGTGCAATGTTACACCTTTGTGTAATTATTGTTGTGTTGGTGTTGTTAAAAAAATATATGTGTTTTCAAAGCTAATGTCTTGTGGGTCCTTGTCTAGGCATTAAACATGCAAAGAAATATTATTGCAAAAGATATTCAACCAATTTTATTATTATTCTTATTATATGGATAAAAATTTAGACAATTAAAACATGTCTTGAACGATATCATGCACTTAAATAAGGTATACTAACATCATTTCCTCCTAAAATTCATCCTCTTTTCACTTAATTAATTAAATTAGCCTATCTATTTAATTAATTGCATCATATTCATCTATTGATCTAATTACTCTAATTAGGTTAATTCACCCCCTTTCATGCTAACATTTTGTCTTATTAAATTGAATACATCAAGTTATTTAATTTAAAATCCCCACTTACTCTTATTTAATTAAATAACCCTAAGTTATTAAATTAAATATCATATCACTATCCCCCTTTTCATTAAAACATTTATTTAATGAATATCATCTAATTCCCTTAATTTTCATAATTAAAACCTTATTTAATTATCAAATTACCTAATTAAATCTAATCCATCCCCACTTGCAAGGGAATATTCCTCCTTTGCACATTCCTCCAAAAGGTATATTCCCATAGAATATTCCTTCCCCTTTTGCACATTGAAAAACTGTTTTAATTTTCTAAATATCTAATTTCCTTGACCCATGAGAATATTCCAAAGAATATTCTCTTTGTCCACTCATTTGAAAAAAAAGGAATATTCTTCCTTGTAACAAACTTATAAAACTTCATGTGCAAGTTAACTTACAAGGCTTCTTGTGCAAGTTAAAAGTGTGTTTGTTTGAAAGAATATGAACCATTGATTCTTTCCTTGATCCATGTGATAATTGATTCTCATCCATTGATGAGATCCATTATCCATATTTAATCCTTCCTCCCTTTTTGACCATTGATTAACCTTTTTGATCTCAACCCTTCATTTCCCATTTGTCCTACTATAAATAGGTCACTATTTGGAGACAAATGGATCCACCTTTTTCAGAGCAAACTTATGTTGTTGAAATCACTCACACTTACACTCATATTTAGCACTTATTTAGTATCATCTTAGCTTAAATTACTTGCATATTAGCTTAGCTTCCATTAATGGCTTCCATGATAACATAGATGCATACATTTAGTATATCTTTTAATTAGGGTTTCAATCTTTTTAGTTTAAAATCCATTTAGTTTAGCTTTGCACACACACATCTTGATCATCTTAGCATAAATCATGTTGAAATAGCTTGCATCATGTTAGTTTAGCATTTAAATCATGTTTCATTGCACATTTATCACTGGTTTTGTTGATTCTTCTCAATAGAATCGATCGAAATAGACTCATTTATCCACAAGATTGGGAAAGGGTTGCCATTCCACATCAATGTGACACACTCCCCCAATAGGATAAGTTTTAGTGGATTAGAATAGGTGTTTTTGATAATGTAAGCAACATTTACAAGGTGTTGTACCCTACACAAAGAGCCACAAGGGCCAATAAGTCCAGATCAAAAAAATATTATCTAAAACACCACACCAAAAAACACCTAACTAAACCCAGATGGAGACTGACAACACACATGGACAAACAACAAATCAGCAGCATACTAGTTGGCCTTCTCCTAATTCTTAGACAACAGCTGGACCATATCATCATAGACCCACTCCTGGTGATCCTCGGTCTTCTTTATCCCCATTTCATCCTTCATGGTAGCCGACAGGTTACTGGTGACACTATGAATCATCTTGACCATGAAGCAAGTCAATCCAAGGAGTTTTTTGTCCAGGATGTCCAATCTATTTTTCAATGTACCAATCTCCTCCTCGCTGCCCGTAGTATAGACGAGATCATTCTGCTCAATCTCCAATGGCTTCGACGAATGGGAGGTTGAACCCTCTTTTTGAGGTAAACCATTGTCAAGCATAGGGGAGGGACCTCTAGTTTTCTCCTCATCCTCATCCACCAACACCTCTTCCACATCATTGCCTTTGTTGTTAGACAACTCCTCTTCAGTATCCAAATCCCTAATCTACACCTTTTTCTTGTTTTTAGCCAGCTTTCCAGAGCGGCTAATGATGGCATCACAACCAATAACCAGGGTCTCTACAACCACTGTATCACCCAAGGAATCCTTGCTCATGACATTCTTTCCTTTATTAGGAGGAACCTTCTCTTTCTTACCTTTCTTTTTCATACCGGGCTTACCAGGGGTCTTAGTAGGGGTAGACTTTAGGTCACATAAGCTAACAACCACACTGGTCTAGGTAGCTCCATCAACACCCTTATGTTTTTTTGCAGTAGGTTTGTGTTTCTCAATAGGGGTCGGGAGGCTCTTTCTGACAGGGCCTTTAGATTTGTCTGGGGACAAGTTGGGCATGGTGGGGGGCTCAATTTCCTCAATACAAATAGCCGATATAGGTTTCGGAGGGCACAAAGCCAAGTGGAAATGGTAGAGTCTTAGGATAAGACCCTGATGGAGAGGTAAGGGAGTAGGTTCATTGGGGTTAGAAATAGTCAAATCAATACATTTTTCAACCAAATTTTCAAGGTCCATAAGTAGGTAGAAGGGAAAGCTCATAAGAACCTTATGCCTAAGATGATTTAACAAGGGGAAATTGTAGTAGTAAAAATTCTTGTACCTTCCTTCCAGTGTAATATACTTTATCAAAGCAAGGCACACCTGGTTCCACGGTTGTGGAAGTGCCTCCCGTTCAAACCCAAACTGGTTGCACACTGGCACCTCCTCTCCCACAAAAAAAATATTCATATTGTCATTGTCCTAGGTCTTAGAATGTTTAGGATGCTTCATGCCAGTGCACTAAAGACCCGTAGCCTACGAGATAACTTCCTCCTCCACCATAAAGGAGATGCCACCAATGGTAACATGTCGATTCTTCCATGAATTAACAAACTAAGTTGATAGATTAGGGTCGTCACCCATGAGCCTCTCCATCATAGGAGCAATTCCACCTTCAACAAAAATGTGCCAGACCAGAGGGCCTTTGCAAAATTCATTGCAGTTATCTGGTTCAGTGTGCACCCTTTCTCCTCTCATGATGTCACTCTGCACATTGTATAACCAAGAACTCTATAAACAAATAAGGTTAGAGAAAATAGTAAGGTGGAAAAATCCCCACACAATAAGGAATTTAACCTGCGAACTGTAAATTTTGGTAATCAATCCAATGGACAGATCACATGCATGAGCATAATAATTCCCTGAAACCATTTTAGTGTAACTATTATTGGGATCACACTACATAACCAGCTAAGAAAAAATGACATGATAAGCAGGGAAGGATTTCCTTCCACATCGCGGAAGCACAAATTTCTAGGTAGAATAGCCACGGGGCTATAATTAGAAATCTCTAAAATCATAGTATTTAGGGGTTGGCCACCTTTAGTTAACCCACAGAAAGGAGCTAAAAGGCTCGCAGCCAAAATAGCAGCAAAATAAAAGCTACAAAGAAGCTTAGTCTCATAATTACAAGTCATGTCAAAATCAAAAAACTCGAATTTGAAAATTCAAGAGTTTAAGTAGATCCCCATAAGGATATTACGACAAGTATGACCCAACTTAGTAATAATCCTCTGATAGTTGCTGGAAAAAATCATGATTTCTCTTTTCAAAACGGGCTCCATCTTATTATTAGAAAAATTCCACTAGTTTTCCATCCTATCAATACAACTCATCATCCATCTCATCACTTCAATAAGACCACAAAGCCCAAAGAGCAAGCAAGTGGGTCCCCCAGATAACCAGCTAAGCATGTGCGGTGTTTTCATCATGGGTCAAGTAAGGGATTTGTTCCTTAACTATAATACTTTGAATATTAGGTGGAAGTAAACTTATGTCCCGCCAACATTTGGATAATTTCCAATGTGTGCTAAAATTGGCTAGGGCATCCGCCACTTGGTTCCCTTCTCTATATATATGACTGGCCACATTATCTTTTAGTTTAGACACAAGGAACCTTATATCAAGCAAGATATCCTTAGTGTTCCATCCCAGTAATATGCCACAATTAATAGCCTCAAAAATGGACATGGAGTCCCCTTCAATGTGCAGGTTCTCTATCCCTAGGGTAACAACTATTTGTAAGCCCGTTAAAAGTGCATGAGCTTCCGCTATCATAGATGAGTGATGTCCTATCCCCCTAGCATAACTAGCCACTAATTTTCCCTTGTGGTCTCTAATCACTCCTCCTATACTTGTTATGCCTGGGTTTCCCTTAGTAGCCCCATCAAAATTTAGTTTATACCAGTCCCTGTCAGGAGGTTTCCAAATAGTAGCTCTCTGGGAAAGAATTTTGGAGTTGTCATAAGAGTTGGCATCCAACACCTGATGCCAGTCTTTAGCCATGTTTATATCTAACTCAGTTAGACCTATACCTGGGGTTTTCCCTTTGAAAAGAGAGATGTTTTCCTCAATGAGCCTGACACCAATACCAAAAACCTCTTTCGGGTGCATCTCAATGTTCCTGAATATCCTGTTGTTCCTCTCTTTCCATAAGCACCAACATATAATAGGAGGAACTTGGTTCCAAATTTTAACAATTAAAGGATGGGAAAAAGGTCCAAACCAACTTAAAATAAAGGATGTGATCTCCTTACTCATAATCCATCGAATCCCTAATCTTTTGAGCACCATCTCCCAAACCTCCATAGCAAAGGGGTAGTGTAACAGCAGATGATCAACCGATTCTTCATTTCTTTTACATAGGAAACATCTATTGGGAATCTAGAACCCCCTTGATCTTAGATTATCTTGTGTAAGGATCTTGTTACGACAAACAGTCAACCAGAAGAAATTGACTTTCGGTATCATGTATCGGTTCCATACCTTTATCCATAGAATACTAGCACTCCCTTGAACAGTCAGCTGTCTGTAGGTAGATTTCATAGTGAGATCACCCTGGTGGTCATGTATCTAGAAGAACTCATCCCCATGATGTGAAGATGGTAATCTAGTGAGGGCCAGTAACTCCTAGAGAGTCTTGGAAAAAATACATAGATTTGGGGATAAAGGACAACAAATGCTAATATCATTCCATTTCCTAGCCCTTAAGGGCCCGATTAGGTAATCACTAACAAATATACCAAACACTTGTTGTGCACTACCTTTGAGAAACCTGAACTCAGAAGAATCCAAGGGAGAGTCCAGTAACCAAGTATCTTCCCAAAATCTGGTTTTATTACTATTACCTATCTTCCATTTAATTTTGTTCCTCAAAAGATCCTCAAGGCTGCAGATCCCCTTCCAAACTAAGGACCCCAAAGGATGAGCCTCTGAAAGGCATTCAATCAGTGGCCGACTCAACAGGAATTTAACATTCATTATCTCGCACCAATCCTTCCTATCCCTTAGATGATCCCATCCCACTTTGGCCATGAGAGATTTATTGGAAAGAGAAATGGTTCTTATCCCAAGACCACCACTGCTTTTTGGTTGGAAAACCTTATCCCACTTCACCAAAGAAATTTTATTTTTCTCCTTAGTACCTGACCAGAGGAAAGACCTTTGAATCTTCTCAAATTTTTCAGCTATATATCTAGGCATCTTAAACAGGGATAGGAAGAAGACAGGGATACCTTGAAGGACAGTAATAAGAAGTTGAAGTTTACCAGCATGACTAAGTAATGAGCCTTTCCATCTAGCAAGCTTACGTTGAATCCTCTCCAAAATAGAATTCCAAAAATCTGGAGTGACTTATTTGATAGTTATGGGTAATCCAAGATACACCGAAGGTAGGTAACCACTCTGACAGCCCAGAACAATAGTAACCCACATTTGCAGGTTAGGAGTGTTTTTAAAGAATTAGATCATGCTTTTTTTGTAGTTGATGCATTGTCCAAAACAAGCAGCCTAGTTGTTGAGACAATTTTTCCATTTCCTGGTTCCAGCACCGAGGCTTTCCCAAATAGGAATGTGTCATCCACAAATTGTTGAATCACAATCGGATCAAGGGCAGAAGCAGCCTTAATACCTTTTATATCTCCCTCAGATAGCATACTTGAGAATTTTCTACTAAGAACATCCACCACCATTATAAACAAATAGGGAGATAGGGGTCTCTCGGCCTGAAACCTTTCCCAGCATGAAAAAACCCAAAAGGTGAGACATTAACCAAAACTATTTGGATTGAGGTTTAGTGGCTCCATTACGCTTTGTATCCTCATGGATTAAGTGTAGTCGGCCCATACTAATCCGTTGGTCACATTTTGGCGCTAAAAAGAGGGCACAAACTAACTAATTTGATGAGTTTCTTATCAAATCTTTGTTTTCCTTGTGTTTATAGGTAAAATGATGGTATTGATTATCAATCGACACATTTGGTGATGCATTTGACCTTGCTATTTTCTATAGAGCGCCGCTATCAATTTTTCAGTATGACGACTCATATCCTATATAGTGACGCTATTGATGGATTTCAACAACGCAATTGATTTTAGTGTCGTGAATTACTAGTGAATAGAACATAACTTGATTTTTTACATGTGTTTGAATTTTTTTTCTTTATCTGATCATTAACATGTCTCTAACTTCTTGTTTTGGTTTCTAGACTAATTGGGTTTTGCAGGTTTGGACAATACATCTTGAAGAAAAGAAGCATACTACTATCATTTGAATTATAATTGTAACAAGTGTTGCGACACTTATGAGACAATTATAACCCATTTATGTTGCTTTTTATTTCATGTTTTAGGACCAAAATAAATTTATTTTGGGATTTAAAATGAATGTTCAAATTGGTTAAAACCGAACCCTCATATCATTTTTTTTGTTGGATTAAAATTGAACACAACTCTCACACTTCAAATTGGTGTTTTAAATGAACTCATTTTGCTATGATGGACTAAAATAAACATGTGTTTGATTTGTCTATGTATTCTTGTTGTGTGTATCCAATCCCCTTGTGCTTTGTGCAATCTTGGGTGAAGAGAAACACACAAGTCTGCTTTTCTGCTTGGAAGCACTTATCCTCTCCCCTTGCGCCTTTTGGAAATCTTGGGTGACGAAAATAATTTTATGCTTAAAACATGTGTTACCTTTAGAGGTCCTACCTCCCAAATTTTGAGAGGGAATGACCCAAGCGATGCTTTCTATCTAGCTCGCTATATAAATAATTTGGAGTGACAAAATTCACTAACTAGCTGGTTGTGTTTGTCCCATACCAACAAATATTTCCCATAATATCCTTGTGATGCGTTAAAACCCTTAGATTTTTCTAAGAGATGGGAGGCCTCTTAATTGAGTGAATCGCCATGCGTATGGCACTAGTTTATCCTAGATATGGTCATTAAAAACCTTGTTGTAGTGGCTAACCAATTCCAATTCCAAAACATATTTCAAAGTAGTGCATGTGAGTAGCACCACACCTAGAAGTTACTTACCATGTCCAGTTTTTGATTGAGGCATAAAGAAAATGGAGAAGGGAATCCTTTGCTTGGCATGTCAAGACAATACAATTTCCTTGACATAGCTTATTTTTCCACTTCATCTTCATAGATTAATCATCTCTTTCGATGATGATAAGCCTACGAAGAAATATGTACTTGATCTATCTAGGATTGTAAATGTTTGAGAGTCAATTTAACACTTGCTTGGTTCCAAAACAATTGCAAACAAACATCAACAGGTCTTTTCAAAATTTCAAACCCTTTGATCTAAGTATGGATACCCTTTGACAAAACCTTGATATTGATCCTTGTCCTAAGGATTTATCCTTAGAGACTTCTAAATATTTTGGTTTACATCTCAATCCATTCTTCCCAAAGTTAACCTAGGTAACTATGCCCTTAACTTCATCCTTTTCACGAAATGGACTTTGTGAAATTGATGATATTTTTGACATAGATATTTAGTTTGAACTTAATCAAAGACAAGTGTTTGTGGTAAAAAGAAACTCATTCAACCAAGATAACTTGAAAAATTGACCCCACATGACCATTTGGCATCTAATCGCTCTGATTGAACAACTAAACCTTATGCCCGCTATTATTCAACCAAAATTTAAACTCATTGAAAGAGAACAAACCATTATAATTAGTAGTTTGAGAAGCTTCACTTTTGAAAAAAAAGAAACACCAACCCAATGGAGAAACACAACATATATCATAGACAAAGAAGAGGAACAAGCTGATATTGTGGCTGGAAGGCCCATATTACCAACCCCCACATGGCAATAAATATCCTCTTTTTCATGATCTTAAACTTCTCTAAATGATCTCACACAAAATCAAAATTCCCAAGAGAAGGTCTACATTTCGTCACTTCAAATTTAGGCATCATAGTCTAAAAGCTATCAAACAACACCTTGTGGCACTCTACCAAAATAGGAATAGGTTGGTAAGGAATTTTTATAGACGTGTTTTAAGGAATAATCTAGAATTGTATGCCCTATTTGAAAGTCAAAACATTGATCTTTTCCGTGATCTTGAACTTCTCTAAATGATCTCATGCAAAATCAAAATCCCCAAGAGAAGGTCTACATGCCGCTATTTCAAACTTAGACATCATAGCTCAAAGTACATTAGAAGACGTATCCTAAGACAGTACCGCAACATGAACAAGTTGGTAACAAGGTTTTATAGACGTATTCTGCTAAATAATCCACACATGTATGCTCAATATGAACCTCTCATTTAAGTCAAACATTATTCTTTTGGATTTGAAAACTTTAGAGGTCTAGCATGTTTCTCACCACCTTGGTCTTTGAAAACAAAGGTTCACTCTAGGTCAAATGTTGGTTCAAACATTTCATCCACTCCTTCATCAAAAACTCATCCTTCACTTCACCAAGCTTTGCAAAAATTTTGAATACACCAACACTCTGACTTAAACATCTATCAACCCAAACCCTAAGTTAGCTACTTTTGTATGTGAAATGAATCCTTTTCCATGCATTTGGTTAAGTTAGTTATCATCTTTGAACTTGTTTATCTTGAAGGTCACAAGTCTACCCTAAATATTTCCAAGTTCATAAACATCCTTTATCCAAACATCAAAACAATAAAACTCTTAGTGCAATGCATCCAGAGAATTCAGTAGTTCTAATAGAAAAGGCCACTCCAGTCAATGTGGGAATAGAAGAAGCACCCAATATCACTTTCTATGTCAAATCCTTGTTGGATGAAGAACAAAAGAACCTAGAAACATTCCTGAAGGAGTGAAGAACCAAATTTGCATGGTCATACACCAATATGCTAGGGCTCAATCCAGAAGTGGTTGTGCATCACTTAACATTCTATCTTGAATCTAAGATAGTGAAGCAAAAATTAAGGAAGATGCGCCCTCAGATAACACTCTTGGTGAAACTAGAGTTACAAAATTTTCTTGACGTTGGATTCATCTGAATGATAGATTATCCTGAGTGGGTTTCAAACCTGGTACTAGTCTCCAAACCCATTGGGGGCATCAGAATATGCATAGATTTCAAAGACTTAAATAAGGCATGCCTGAAGGATGATATCAATCTTCCTAACATCGAACTCATCATGTATTTAATAGTAGGGCATAAAATTCTATCACTCATGGATGGTTTTTTAGGCTACAATCAAATCATGATCGCCAAGGAGGATCAACACAAAACTGCATTCACTTGTCCATGGCGAACATATTGTTGGAACGTGATGTTATTCGGGCTGAAGAACATAGGAGAAACTTATCAAAGAGAAATGACCCTCATCTTTCATGACATGATCCACAAAATAGTTGAAGAATATGTGGATGATATTTTGGACAAGTCAAAGAAAATGAGTGAGCACATAGAATTCTTGGGACCCATCTTTGACAAACTTGAAGAGTACAAGGTATAGCTAAATCCAAAAAAGTGTCTTTGGGGTTACATCAGGGAAAATTCTTGGCTATATCATCTCACAAAGAGTAATAGAAATTGATCCAGTGAAAGTAAAATCCATCCTTGACATGGAACCACCACAAACATTGAAACAACTGAGAGGGTTACAAGGAAGATTGCAGTCCATCAAAAGGTTCATAATGCAACTATCAAATAAAATCCACCCTTTCTCACATCTTCTCCATAAAGGAATAACTTACAAGTGGGATGAGAAGTGTGATAAATCCTTCCAAAAAATCAAGGACTACTTATTGACACCTCCAATTCTCATGCCTCCAATACTGAAAAAACCTTTGATCTTGTATATCTCAACAACATCAGTATCATTAGGCACTCTTCTAGCACAACATGATGAAAACGAAAAGGAAAGATCCATTTACTACATCAATAGGACCTTGGTGGGATATGAAATAAACTATTCGTCCATTGAGAAAGCATGCTTAGCAGTCATTTTTTCTTCACAAAATTTTAGACATTACATGTTGTCGCATCAAATCAAGCTTATTTCAAAGATCGACCCATTAAAATACCTATTATCCGAAGCAACTCTCATTGGGCGAATGGACAAATGGGTAATGATCTTGACTAAGTTTGACATAGAGTACGTGGATCACAAGGTAATCAAAGGACAAGTGATCGCAGACCAACTAGTAGAAGCACCTATCTATGCAGAGAATCGTTGATATTTGACTTCCCTGATGAATCAGTGTTCCTTGTCAATCTAACAGATCAATGGAAAATGTACTTTGATGGATCATTCACACAACATGGATCAGGGGCGGGTATTCTTTTTATCACCCCTCAAGGTGATTGCATTCTGAAATCATACATACTATCATTCCCATGTACTAACAACATTGTTGAGTATGAAGCCCTAATCACAGGTTTAAGGATATCAGTTCAATGGAAAATACAAGAGTTGAAAGTCTATAGAGACTCACAACTGGTTATCAACCAAGTCAATGACGACTACCAAACTAAGGATGACAAGCTTACTCCTTACAAGAAGATGGTCGAGAATCTCAAGGACCTTTTCATAGATATAACTTTTGAGTAGATTCTTCACATGAACAATTGAGTAGCAAATGCTATGGCAACAATTGGGTCATTGTTAGACATGTCGCACAATGTCCTTTAGTGTGAATTCTTGGTAAAATAAATTTTCATACCAACTTTCAAAATCCATGAATTTGAATTTGTGTGTCATCGTTGGTCCTAGATCCTCGTGGTATCATGATATATTCATCTACCTTAGCAGAGGAACCCTCTCATCTGATATCACCTCCAATCTTAAAAAGAACTTTGTTAAGAAGGCATCCTGATTCATGATCCTAGGTGATACCTTATACCACTAAAGCATTGAAGGTACATTACTATGATGTCTTAATCAAGATGAAGCCTTAATCGCTTTAACAGAAGTACATGATGGCATATGTGGTTCCCATTCTAGTGGTATGACTCTAGCTAAGAAACTGTTGAGGACGGGGTACTACTAGCCAACCATGGAAAGAGAAGCCCATTAGTATGTGTAGAAGTGTGTCCAATGTCAACAACATGGAGATCTAATTCATGCTCTAGCTCAGGAGTTACAACCAATGGTCACACCTTGGCCTTTCTTGTAGTGGGGGCTTGATCTCATAGGAAAAATTACTCCAACCTCATCCAATGGCCACAAGTTTATCATAACAGCTAATGAGTACTTTACCAAGTGGGTGGAAGCCATTTCGATGACCTACATAATGGGGAAGAAAATTGCCAAGTTTATCCTGAATTACCTTATCTATTTTTATGGTGTTTTGCAAACCCTCATCTTAGACAATGGAACACCCTTCAAGAATCAAAATGTTAAAAAGTTATGTCAAAGATTTAACATCCAGCATCAATTCTCTACCCCGTATTACCCCCACGACAATGGTCAGGGCGAGGCTACAAACAAGACCATTTTGAAAATCCTAAAGAAAATGGTCAATGAAGCTGGTCGTGACTGACATCTACAGTCAAATCTCTCCCTCCAGGCCTATCGAACTAGTATATGCACGCCTACAGGTGCAACCCCATTCTCCCTAGCCTATGGATCAGAGGCCATCCTCACTATCAAGGTTGAGCTTCCATCACTATGAGTGTCACTACAGAATCTGATCATCTGAATGAGCTAGAATTCTTGAATGAGCATCATCTTGATGCCCTTAATCACTTGCAAGTATATCAAAATCGACTGAAATAGAGCTATAGCAAGAAGATCAAGTGTTGGTCTTTCCAGGTAGGGGATCTTTTCCTAAAGCAAAATTAGAAGAATCTTCCAAATCAGGATAGTAAAGGAAAGTTTGAGCCCAACTGGTTGGGTCCCTTTGTCATCACAACAAGCTATGGATCAGGAGCATACCAATTATCAATGCCTAAAGGTGAACCCTTGTAGGAAGCAACCAATAGCCTGCATCTTAAAAAAAATTATGCCTAAGCTTGAAGGGTATAGATATGAAAATGCAAAAAAATAAAAAAATGATCAAAATCTTAAAAAATGAGAAAAATATTAAAAAGGTGAAGAAAAAAATTATCCTCTAGTGAAAACCACTTTGGTGGTGCTTTGGGAAAGTACCTTGGTGAAAACTTGGCAAACAGATGCCTCACATAAATAAAGCACCTCCATCTATTCTTTGGATATTTATCCTATCATTCTTTACATTACATCCATCCATCACATCATTCATCCTATTTATTCCATCATCCATCAACATCCATATCATAGCTTGATATTGTGAAGTATTGTATCCCCTTTAGTACTACTTGGTATATTCCAAAGATCAGCCCGTCTTGCCCTTTTGAGGTAGTCTATTGCATCATGTTGGGGGAAGTTCATTATGGATCAAATTAGGTTCTTGTATATCTTAAGGTTATTAGAAATCGCAATCGAAAATCCCAAAAAAAATCATAAAACATCCATCAGAAAATTTAAAAACATTAAAATTCCTATATAGCTAAAATCCAAAAATATTCGTAAAATTGGAAAGTCAAAATCCAAAACATCCAAAACACATCAAAATCCCTAAAAAGGTCAAAACATTAAAAATCCAAAAATAGTACCTTGTCGAACTACTAGTCTCTAAGCTTGAACATAGGCAAGGCCATCATTGATGTGCCCCTGAGACACCCTGGGTCAGTCCTTTAGGAGTTTATCATAATAAACTAGCATCCCTCAATTGTTAATCTCTCATTGTAAATAATTCAAGTCAGCCAAACTATGTGGTCTCTACATGTATAACGTAGGCAAGGCTAATCTTTGATCAGCCCCCGAGGCCCCTAGGATAGGTCTTTTAGGTTAGGTTCTTGGCCGGAAACTCAGAAAACACAAAAAAAATCAAATATCAGAAAACCCCTAAACATTTAGAAAACTTAGAAAACACAAAAACATTGGAAAATTCAAAAAGACAGAAACATTAGAAAACATTCAAAAGACCTAAACAACATCAAATATCTTAGAAAAAACCCTAAACAACCTCAAATAACCAAAAACATAAACTTTCAAAAAGACCAAAAACATTGAAATATTCCAAAAACTCCAAAACCATCCATCACGTTTTGCTTTCACCCGCAATAAAATTTCATCCATAATAAATCGATTGTCATCTTCAACTTTTGGCGAAGCAAGTAGAAAACAAGTGTAGCAAGTTGTAAAGTGAGAACCTAAGTGTCAAAATCTAAAGTCTAAATCATAGGTAAATGTGTCAGTGAAGTTTACATCAATGGCTTATCAAACACCTCATCCTAATCAAAACATCTGATCAACATGTCTTAGGATGCATCCTTCTTATGATGGACATCAACATAAAAAATCACATTAGCTAAATTAAACTGGAAAGAGATATAGATAACGCTGACTGTTTGTCTTTGATCTTTTCTTTTGATTTATCTTAATGACCCATTTCCAGGACCACTCGAGGATGTCTATCAAAATGATTTAGAGAGAAAGGAATGGGGAATCAATCATTATCTTTCATTTTTTGTGCTTGAGGGTATTCTTGTAAAATAATATTGGTGCATACTTGCTTAGTTGTGTGTAGGGAGGTTGTTCGAAGTAGATTGTTGACTATTGTGTATGCTTTGGTCTAATATATTCTAAGCTTTTAACTTACATTCCAATGAGGTTTTCGTATGTCAAGGTGTGAACAAGAACTATCCTATCTGTTTTCAGAGTCAAATTCCATTACACTAGATACAACATTATCCTAGTAATCAATACCTTGATGCATCGTGTCTCTATGTTATATCAAAAATAAGGAATGATGGAAAATCCCAATTCCAAGATATGATAAAAATCATCATCTCTCATCACCATCTCTAATAAAGTCTCGATGGATCATAGACTTGTTGGACCTTTTGAATCAATCATCAAAATCAATGGTCAAATCATTCATTCTTTATTCTTCTATCTTCTTTCTGCACTAACCTGGTATCATGACAGTCAACAATATCATCAATGCATCCATCCTGCATCCACAAATCATCAACATGCATACATCCTACATCATCACAGCATATCAGAATATGGAAAAACATATTTCACTGCAACATCATTATCATCTAAGTTGTGATGAATAATATAGATTTGTTATTCTAAGCAACTTAAATCATTGCATTATCATAGCATAGGGACGAACATCTACATAAGCATACATATCATGAACATTCATATACATCCATATGCATACATCATCATCTCATAAATTACATAGAAAATTACACAAAAAGAAATACATACATATCATTTTCATAGCATAACATCTACATATCATAGCATCCATCCCATAACATGTCATAAAAAGATATTGAAAAAGAAGCACATCCATCCATTACATAGCATTATATCGCATCTCATATACATCACATCATAGATCATCACATATCACATAACACATAAATAAAAGTACATCCATCACATTTGCATTGATACATAATCATAACATATAAGCATATCACATCATATAGCATCACATGCATCCATACATTTATGAAATAAAGAGAACATCCCATATCGAATTTGAATCATCTCATATATATATATCAAAAAATGGTGACTGTCATAATACAAAATCTGAATTAGTGCTTGTATATCAATCAAAAATACAATATCCACAAGGCTATCAAAAAGGATCCCATGAATGTATATTTGTATAAAGATTTGGACAATAATAAAAAGTGTCTACATAAGCAAGCAAGCCTTGGTGGCCGCTCATCTCACCTCTAACTAATGGTTGATCCTCATCTCTAGGTGGTGCTCCACTCCATTGTGAGAAATCAAGCTATCACATCCCTGAGGAACATCATGATGATAGTGCATGCAATAGTAGGCTACCTTAGTGATTGCCTCTCTGTATAATTTAGCAGATACAATTTGACTCTGTGATGCAGCTATCATTGCCTCCAACTATTGTCTCCACCCAATCTCATGGGTTAGTTGTATGTCTAATTGCTGCCACAAATGGACCTCCTAATCTCTCTACACAATCATGGCCTCTAACTACTGATACAATTGATCTCGCTTAGCCTGTATTTGATCCCTCTTTGCTCTAAGGGTTGCAATATTCCCATCTCATGGATCTGTCGGCTATAGAGGTGGAGGAGGCGGTGGTTCCCTCAGAACCTATCCATCATGCCCACCTAGAACTTGTGTCTGATCTGGATACTGTTGGTGCTCTCACCTGGCTCCTGGCCCTTATCTTGATCCTAATCCTATCCCTAGCCTTGGTCCCCATCCCTGCCTCCATCTCAGTCACCATCTCCACCTCGACCTTTGCCTCTACCTCTACCTCTGGGGTAAGCCCCTACTAGATCTGTTAGGCGTGTAGGTCTCTTGAACCATGCGTCATTGGTTGGAGTAGTCCCTGCATCTAGATGGCTCTGATCATATGCCCATGGTTGTGGGACGAGTTGTCTAAAATCATTGATTGCCACAACAAGATCAATAGGGGCTCCTCACTATACCTCTCTTTGAGACCTAGCAAAAATGGTAGTGTAGTCATCTGTTAGCACATTTTGTACCTCCCCAAACTACCAAGAAATGTATTCTGGGAGGTATTGCTCAATAATCATGTGCTCTCGACCTTGTATGCACCGAGTCTATCTGGTAAAATCCAATTGCTACTGTGTGAGCCCCAATCCCAATACCTGCAAAACAAAGAGAACAAACACTTTAAGTTAGATATTGCAAGCATGAACAAGGATTCCCCATAAAATCCATTTACAAACTTCAAAATAGGAAATAAAACAATGAAGAACACAATAAAACAAGAAAATATAGATTCAATCCTAATTAGAATAGCAAACACATGATCCCATGGGGGAATTGGTGCCTATTTGATGTGAAAATTGGCCCTTTCCCAATTCCTAAGATGCAAGCTTGATATGTTGATGATGATTGATCCACTTTGATGGTAAAGGATGAGAGCTCCAAGCCAAAATCTGCAAAAAACCTAGCTAAGAACTCAATGGTGATGGATGAAAATGGCTAAATATTTTAGCATAATAACTTTGCATAATTTGTGGATGATCAAATGAGAATATGAGCTCTTTATTTATAGAATGTCAAGATGGATGAATGTCCAAATTTGAGCAATATGGTACTAACTTTCATCCAATGGCATGATGCCACTTATCAATCTATGAGTGAATGGAGGATGTGCAAGATTTGGGGATTGTGCCAATAAATGCATATTTTTGAATTTCAAATTTGTTGAAATGACTTGCAAGAGGGAAGGGAAAATGCAATAAATGCCACTTGGCTCAAGGAAAAGGACATGTAAGATGAAGTTATTTCCTTGTTGGATGTACATGTTGACTTGGAATTTTTGAATTCAAATTGAGAGAATATTCCAAAAGATGCCTTGTGAGGAAAATAGAGATTTAATAAATGAATGAAATCTATTTTCATGTGCAACTTGCAAAATCTAGAGGATGGAACATGATTTAGAATTAAATTAATCAAGGGTTAATTAATTTAATGAGAGATTAGATGATGTGACCTATTTGACTCAAATTTATGGATTTATTTAAATCAAATAAGAGAGGAATATGATAAGAGATTAATTAAATAAGGATTTTTATTTATTTAATTAAAAGAAATGGTATTAGATTAAATCAAATAAGGTTTTAGTTTATTTAATTTAATGGATAGACTTTAGAGATTTAATTTAATTAAATAGGGATAATTAGATCGGATTGATTGATTTAATTAACAACAGAGAGTGACTTAATTAAATAACTGGTTTATTTAATTAAGGGAGGAATATTGATGAATTTAATCAAATAAGGGGATTTGATTAAATGGTTAGAACGAGGGATGATTCAGGATGAAATGATGTTATTAGGTCAGGATCAAGTGCATAATGTCAATTGGTATATTTTACGTGTCTACATTTTGCCCCTCTTTGAAGCAATGCACTTGTTGTGTTGGTTCAAAGAATAAATGATCTCGATAAAAGCCAAAAAAATTCGCTATTTAAAAACTTGCCCCACTGCTACCTGGTGAGAGAAAATATGCCATTATAATGCCCCCTCGAGAGATTGGACAAAAAATTTATTTTTTGGGTGATCTCACGAAAAAAGAGAGGACAAAGTACCCGATAGGTCCGAAAAGGCTCCAGGAGGCTAGAAACATGTCTAAACATAGTAAAATGATGTAAAACAAGCCTCCACTAGACAAAAACAGCTTCAGGGGCCCAAAACCCTAGCAGGACAGCCAATTAGGGTGAAAAAACCCTAATTTTTAGGCTTAAAAGGGGCCCAAGAGGTCACTTTCAAGTCATTTTCAAACATTTCCAATAGTAACCTCGAGATTTGAGCTCTGTCATCCTGACAATATGGAACAACGACAGCTTCCCCTGCACATTTCTAATCGAGTTTGGATGTACCAGCGGCCACTTGGCATTGAGGCGCCGGTAATGCTTTTAAGGTCAGTCTGTCTGCAGCGGCGCTATATAGCATCACTTGGAAATCAAACTACGCCACTCGGTGTTAAATAGCGTCGCAACAGTGCAGTTAAGAGTTTGAAAACTCTGACGCTGAGCTTGGGGCTGGCGGGGGGATTTGAAAAGTGCGACACGACAGTCTCAATTTTGCCCAAAGTGCACTGTTGGATGAGAAAGTGCACCGCGGTGATGTGATTTTTCTCTTTTAAGCCCTAGCATTAGAGTTTGATTAGACGATGCCTTCATGGGTTGCACCGCTAGAAAGGTTCTTTGAATGCCCAGTGAAGAATTTCTCAAAAATTTTAACATGGTGACCTTCCTTGATGCAGGACATGGTGAGGGAGCTCTACTCTCAGGAGCACAGATCGCGGGATCTAGCTGGCTATTTGCGGGACCTGAGCAACAGGGACCAGGATCGACTCTAGATTGCGGGGTTATGGTACATTGCATCTACAACACCTATTTGCACTCACCTAGGGATGTTGTCAGCGCTGGCTGAGAGATGGCACAACGAGACCTCTTCATTTCATCTTCCCATTGGCGAGGCCACCATCACCTTAGAGGATGTTTGGTAGATTTTGAGATTGTCGATTCATGGTCATCGGGCAATTTTTGACATGGACAAGGGGCATGAGGCCTGCTATAGAGTCCTTGCCACATACGAGATTGTCTTTTGTGAGGGGCAGATAGAGCTCGAGTGGCACAGGATCCTGGCACCTCCCTACCGCTAGGTGATTGCATCCATCATCTCAGGTCTTGTTGCCCCTGAAAGACGAGGATAATACTTCAGTCCCGGCTGGGGATATTGCTGGGAGCGGATGGTTCGAGACATGCCAGTTCATTTTTCCTGGGGGCTAATTCTTCTAGCTTCTTTATACAGAGATCTCCATGAGTACGTTTACATGGATGGTAGAGCACTCGAAGCAGGGGTGACTCTTCTTCACGTTTGGGCATGGGAGCACATTGTTGTGCTTCGGTCGCATGTCGTTTTAGTTCTAACGATGCCAAATGATCCCCTCATGTGGCGATACAGAGGTGGTGTGTCATTTACACACACCGGTGAGCATGGGATCCCCTACTGGAGGAGGGTCCTCGACGAGATGCAGGTTTTCACCTGGCGACCATACCTGGTTAGCTCGGATGGACTGACGATGTTGATTAGATATTCTATTTCCACCAGGACCATTTTATGCAGGGGTGAGAGCACACCATGATTGAGAGGTACTTGCCCAAGCGCGTGCAGCAACAATTCGAGGAGTCGCAGGATCGCCCCGATGATGATTACGTAGCCGTCTTTTCCTACACCACGACACAGGTTTCATGGGGGTGGTACATTCCTGCTTTAGAGGCGGTGGACAACTTCAAGCAGTTGGTGGCTTGACCGTGGGCCTACGATCAGGGACTCACAGATCCAGGCACTACTCAGGCCTACAGGGATTGGTTCCGGCCTCCACTTCGATTGACCATTCCAGGTGCAGTTCTAGATCAGTGCAGAGTTAGAGGTAGAGGGGGAGGACAAGGCTGGAGGGGGGATGCCTGACAGGATCAGTCGGTTGTGCCTCCAATTTAGCTAGGGCAGGGCAATGTACCGATGCCAGATCAGTAGCCAGTGCCACTAGGTGTACCACCACGAGGCGAGGATCAGCCTTAGGTATAGCCGGCAGGATAGGCGGATGCTCAGGATGTGTTGATTGCACAGTTACAAGCAGGTCTAGGCCATGACAGATGAGATAGATCAGGCGAGGGCTGAGAGGGATCAGGCCGTACAACAAAGATAGGTTGCAGAGCTATAGGCAGCCACAGAGCTAGGCAGGAGCTAGCAGCTAGAGAGCATGGCAGCCTCCTCCTCCTAGGGTACAGTGTCGGTTCAATTTTACAGGGATGTCATCTGAGAGGTTGAGTACTATCGGAGGCATTATCATGAGGTCGTGCCCAGACCAGGATGGGTCCTAGAGTGCTCATAGTGACCAGCTACAGACCAGTAGAGGGTCACGGTGACAGATGCGAGGGCAGCATACATGGGGACAAAACTTGACCAAGATTATATTTTTGTGCCCTATGGGCTCCTTTTTTATAACCCGATAGACCTTTTGTACTGGTTGACATACATGTGCAATGATCTGATTTATTCTTTGTACTATGACAGTTGTGTTATTGATGATATATATATATATATATATGAGCCGATGATGATTTTGATGAGATTTGATGTGTTCTCTTTATTTATGCATGTATGGTTCTACTTCTATATGTTGTACAATGATGTTATATGATGCTTATATGATGTTATTTGATGGTATATGATGGATTTATGGATGCATTTATTTCTGATGATGTATACATTATGATTATGACTAACAGATCTATATTATGCCGCCTTATGATATGCAGATGTATTTATGTGATGTGCAATGATGTTGTCTATATGATGATCTATTTATGTTGATGCAAATGATGATGTGATATGTGATATGGATTGTAATATGCAAAATGATATGGAAATGATCTATGGTATATGCACGAAATGATATGTGGAATATGCTTATATATGAAATGATTATGTACACTTTGCATGTGATGGACTATTCTATTTATGCTTGTGTGGAATGATTTATGTAATGGATTATTTATGATGCTATTTATAAGATGTCCTGGATGATGTAATGTGAATGCGATGGTTGTGATATGATGCAAATGAGATGATCTTATATAATGCACATGAGATGGTTTATTTAAGATGCTCAGAATAACAAATATTATTATTCTAAACATATTAAATGATAATGTATGTGATGCATTTTAATTTGATGTATTATATGTAATGATATGATGAACCTAATGTGTGAGATGACTTTATGATGTTATGCAAGTATGTATGCAAATGAATTAAATGCTTATATACCTTTTGTTTATGATTATGCAAAAATGATTATGAAATGCTTATGTAAATGTTATGCGATGATTTATGTGATAGATGTAATGTGATGCAAGGAATGGATGCGATGTAATGAAATGGATGCACCTATTTTTAAAGAATTCTTATGATAACATGTTTATATGATGATGGAAATGTGATGCATATATTTCCTATATGATATGTTGATGCAATATGCTAATGATTTGTGGATGCAGGATCGATGATGATGATGATGGTGATGATGATCAACTGTCATAGTACCTTGTTAGTGCGATAAGCAAGAAGAGAAGAAGTCATTTCAACAAAACACAAGATGATGCAAATGCAAATGATGATGATGATTACTTGCTGAGGAATTGGGATTTTCAAAGGGCCAAATTTTATTATGTTTGATAACACACGTGGTACGATGCATCAAGGTATAGAAAACCAGGATGGCATTGTACCTAGTGTGATGGAATTTGATTTGACAAGTAGATAGGAGTATCCTTGTTCACACCTGACATATGGAAACCTTGCTAGGATGCACTTTAGAAGTTTCAAACACCTCAGACCAAAACATGGAAAGGTAAACCTTTCAATGCGATAGTCAACAATTTGTCCAAGACCTCCTCTATACATACCTAACAAAGAAAGTATTCGCCAAGGTTATATTACAAGAACATCCAACAAGCATAGTAGACAAAAAGATAATGATTGTTTCCCCATTCCTATTTCTCTAAATCCTCTTGTTCAGATATCATTGAGAAGTCCTTGGAATGAGCGCAATAAGATAAGTCAAAAGATAAAGACAAAGTAAACGAACAAGCTAATGTTCTTCAATACCACTAACCAAAAGAGGATGTGTTTTCTAAGGATGAGAACCAAAACTATTGCCAAAAGATAATGCCCATTGTAGGAAGGATTCATCCTAGGACATGTTAGTGGATGGTGGCATGTCATTTCGTTTATTGAAAGCGTTCTAAATGATGATTGATATGGGACCAATTCGGATGATGAGTTATCGATACAAAGAGATGACCAACTTGCTTATGCACTGACTTAGACCTAAGACTTGACATTTTTGAGTTTTCACTTTTATCCTACTAGACTTGTTTTTGATTGTCTTACCAAAGATTTGAGGATTACGATCGTTTATTCTAAGTGATGTTATTGCGGGTGCAAGCGAGATGAGATGGATGAATTTTTTCAAATATTTGGATGTTTTTGACGTTTTGCAATGTTTTGAGGCTGTTTTTTGGTATTTTTGGAGATTTTCAAATGTTTTAATTTTTTTATTTTCTGAATGTTTTGGGATTTTCTGAGATTTTGACCAAGAGACTAACCTAAGGACCCATCCTAGGGGCCTCAGGGGCTGATCAACAAATTATCCTTGCTTATGTTATACATGCAGAGACCACGTAGTTTGACAAGATGACCCTACTTTTTGGCTTTTGATGATTTTTTGATGTTTTTGGATTTTCTGATTTTAGGATTTTAAGGATATACACGAATCTGATCTGATGAGAACATGCCCCTAGCATGGTGCAATAGACTACTTCGATAAAGGCAAGACAAGCTGACCTTGAGGATGGTTCGAGTAGTACTAGGAGGGATCATGATAAGAAAACAGGACCAAGCTATGGTGTAGATGCGAGTGGATGAATGATGGGTGGAGATATGGAACACAATGGATGATGGAAGCATGATGGATGCAAAACAAGCCATAAAGATCCTGGTGGGTGGAAAGTGCTTATTTACACGAGGTGCCTGTTTGCCAGGTTTTCACCAAGGTACTTGTCCAAAGTGCCACCAAAGTGGTTTTCACTAGAGGACGATTTTTTCTCTTTACTATTTTTGATCCTTTTTCTGATTTTTTTGGATTTTCTTCTTTTTTGATTTTTTTGTTGTCACCAAGAAACCTGTTTGCCAAGTTTTCGCCGAAGTAACCATTTTTTTAGGACATTTTCTGATTTTATTTTATTTTTTTTGTTCTACACCTTGAAAGATTTAGGCATAAGACTTTTTGAGATGAGAGCTATTCATGGGCTCTTGTAAAGGTTCCCCTTCAGGTGTCAATAATTGATATGCCCCTAACTTGTAATTTGTTGTGATGACGAAAGGTCCCAACCAATTAGTTTCAAACTTTCCTTTGCTGCTTGGGTATGGGACATTCTTTTGATTCTCTTTTTATACTAGTTCTCTGACTTGGAAAGTCCTGCTTCTGATTTTCTTATTGTAGCTCCTTTTGAGTCTATTCTAATAGACTTGCAAATGATTCAAAGCATCTATCCATCGCTCATCCAGTAGCTCCATCTCGTTCAGTCTTGACACTCGATACTCTTCATTTGTGATAAGGTTTTGCAGTGATATTCTGAGTGATGGGATCTCAATCTCAATGGGGAGTACTGCTTCTGATCCGTAGACCATGGAGAAAGGGGTGGTGCCGGTGGGTGTGCAGATACTGGTTTGATAGGCCCATAGGGTGGGATTAAGCTACAAATGTCAGTCACAACCTGCGTCATTGACTATTTTCTTAAGGATTTTTAGAATGGTTTTGTTTGTAGCTTCTACTTGTCCATTGCCTTGGGGATAGTATGGGGTGGAGAAGCAATGTTGGATTTTGAATTTTTTGCATAAGTCACGGACCTCTTGATTCTTAAAAGGTGTTCCATTATCTAAGATAATGGCTTGTGGAACACCATATCGGCAAATGAGATAGTTTAGGATGAACTTAGAAATATTCATTCCAGTTATATACGTCATGGGTATGGCTTCCACCCACTTAGTAAAGTACTTTGTTGTGATTATGATGAATTTATGGCCGTTAGATGAAGTGGGTGTGATTTTTCCAATGAGATCAAGTCCCCACTGTGAAAAGGGCCATGGTGTGACAATAGGATGAAGCTCTTGAGCTGGAGCATGGATGAGGTCCCCATGCTGTTGACATTGTAGACACTTTCTAGCATGATCATGTGCTTCTCTTTCCATTGTGGGCCAATAATACCCCATCCTCAGCAGTTTCTTGGCTATGGTCATTCCACTCGAGTGCGAACCACATATACCGTTATGTACTTCAATTAGAGGAGTTAATGCCTCCTCAGTATTTAGGCAGCGTAGTAGGGTTCCTTCTATGCTCCTACGATATAGGGTATCTCCTAGGATGAAAAATTTGGATGCCTTTTTGACAAAGGTTCATTTTAGGTTTGAGGGTAGGTCGGCGGGTATGACTCCTATATGAAGGTATGTGTAAATGTCATGATACCAAGGAGCACCGTGACCAATGATTTCACACACATATTCTGATTCTGGTACCTCGAATGTAGGCACGAGAAGCTGCTCAATCATTTATTTGTTGGAAATATGTGCCTCAAACTATACAGGCTGAAACCTCCATTAGAGGCAAGTCGGTGTGACATCTTCATTCTCCGACTAGCAGCTTGATTCATTTTGGTTTGTACAGGTCGTTGTGACCTTGCAAATGTCTTGCTGAAAGGTTGCACTGTGGAGTCTATCACCGTGACATAGTGTATTCATTATGACCTCATAGCGCTCGGGAGACCTCTAGCCGACAGGCCATTCAATCATATTTCGGGGAGACTCTTGGCGACCATGGGCTTCGGGATAGCAAAGGGTTCTCGCTAAGAAGTCCCAACGAATCGAGAAGGTCACGCCGACAGGGAAACATCCAGACATTTTTTGGAGTAACTCAAAGTGGTCGAAGAAACATCTTAGCGATTGAAGGTTGTCTTGCCGATAGTCTATGGCTATCGGGGTAACTCAAGGATCCTGGGAAGACATCTCAGCGAACATTGAAGGTCTCACTGATAGGAACATCTTTTGAAGTCTTCGGTGTAGCTCTTGGCGAATGTTTGTCATCGGTGGAACACAGAGGTCTCAGTAAGAAGTCCCAGTGACTTTGATGAGTCTTATCGATGATGAAGAGCCTTCGGGGTAAGTCTTGGAGATTGGTATGTTCTCTCAATGAAGGGAAATGTCTTGGCGACGGGTGAACACTTCGGGGTAACCTTTATGTCTCAGAGAAACCTCTTGGCTATATCGGTATGTCTTGCTGACTATCTTGTGGAGCTCGATAGGACTTGTGTCTTTGGTATACCTTTTTGGTGACTCGCTATGATCTCCTGGCAAATGTGATATGTCTGGGCAACTGCTTGGTGACTCGGTGTAACTCATGGAGCTCAATAGAACATCTTGGCGACTACGGTGATTCTTGGTGACATTGATATGAAGTCTGTGTAGCATTAGCGAGACACTATTAGTGTCTCATTGAGATGCCAGTACATTGCAAATTTTGTTGACCGAGTAAGACTATCTGATGTGGCATCTCGTGGATGAATAGGAGGAGCCGAATGGGAACAGTTGGAAGATAGTTAGTTGCAACGGTTCTATGAGGAAGTTTGACAGACAGGGAAACACCATGGATATACTCGATGATTGCAGATTGTGAATAGTTTGATGGTTGGATGGTTCAACAGATTGTTGCGTGATTGAAGCAGTGGAAGAATTCTATTCTATGGACTGTAATTGTGAAGGTTCCTGTACAAGAATGTTAATGGTGAATGATGTTGTATAATGACACTAGAAAGATAAGTCTGGAATTTGTATGTAATTTCATTACTGTAATACAAAGTGATTTCTCTTGGTGTGGTGGGTTTTTCTCCCGTAAGGGTTTTCCCACATATATCTGGTGTTCATGTGTGATTTTCAAAACTCTATTTCTGTAATCTATTTCTTAGTGCATCTTAACTTGACTATAATTGTAAAATTTAAAAGTACATATGCATTCTTTCCTGAGGTATTGACGTTAGGAGAATTGTTTTTGCATCTAATTTTCCTTCCAGAATTCATGTTTTGGAATGTTGTGAGGGATGTCAAGCAAGGATCCAATTGTTGCCATGGCGTCTGCTGCTCTGTTGTTGGTTCTAGGAATCTACTCAAATGTTATTTCAATGAAGGATTCTTTGAGAGTCTCCACCAATTTCTTGTATGGAGTGGGCTTGTCATCTTTGGTCTGGTATTCATCGTTCAATTGATTTATGATCAATTGAGAGTCTCTGTACACTTTAAGAGCTATGATGTTCCATTGCACTACTATTTTGTGACCTATAGTCAAAGCCTCGTATTCCGCAATGTTATTGGTGCAAGGAAATGCCAGTTTGTAGGACCTTGGTATGCAATCCCCTTGTGGGGTGATGAAGAATATTCTGGCTCCCGATCCATGTTGTGTGTATAAACCATCAAAGTACAGTTTCCAGTGGTTAGCTACATTGAGATTGAAAATAGATTCATCTGGAAACTCTAAGACGAGAGGGTTCTCTGAATAGATTGGTGCTTTTGCAAGTTGGTTTGCGATGACTGGACCTTTGATTGCTTTCCGCTCCACATATTTGATGTTATATTCTGATAATATCATCACCCATTTTTCCATTCTTCCTGTGAGCATTGCCTTTGATAGTAGATACTTGAGAGGGTCAATTTTGGCGATGAGTTTTATTTTATGTGCTAACATGTAATGTCTGAATTTTTGAGATACAAACACTGCTACGAGGCATGCTTTCTCGATGAATGAATAGTTTAGCTCATGACCAACCATTGTCCTGTTGATGTAATAGATAGCCCTTTCCATTCCATTTTCGTCATGTTGAGCTAGAAGAGCTCCAAGGGCTATTGTTGTTGCTGACACGTATAAGATCAATGGTTTCTTTGGGAAGGGTGGCATTAATACTGGTGGTTTTAGTAGATATTCTTTTATTTTGTTAAATTCCTCTTCACACTTGGTATCCCATTTGTACGCTACTCCCTTGTGGAGTAGGTGAGAATATGGGTTATGTTTGTCCGCCAATTGTGCTATGAATCGCCGAATGGATTGGAGTCTGCCTTGTAGACCTCTTAGTTGCTTTAATGTTTTTGGTGCCTCCATCTCGAGGATTTCTTTTACTTTTGTTGGATCCACCTTGATGCCCCTCATTGACACTATATATCCTAGGAGCTTTCCAGATTGTATGCCAAATACGCACTTCTTAGGGTTTAATCTGACCTTGTACTCCTCAAGCCTGTCAAAGATGGCACTTAGGGTTGCTATGTGATCTTTTCTTTTTCTAGACTTAGCTAGAATATCGTCAACATAGTCTTCGATCATCTTATGAATCATGTCATGGAATATCAATGTCATGGCCCTTTGATATGTTGCTCCTGCATTTTTTAAGCCGAATGGCATCATGTTCCAACAGTATGTCCCCCATGGACAAGTGAAAGTTGTTTTATGTTGGTCCTCTTTAGCTATCATGATCTGATTGTACCCTGAGAATCCGTCCATTAGTGACAACATTTCATGTCCCGCTGTCATGTCTACTATCATGTCGATGTTGGGAAGCGGGAAGTCATCTTTTGGACATGCCTTGTTCAAATCTCTGAAGTTTGTGCAGATTCTAATATTTCCATCAGGTTTTGAAACAAGTACCAAGTTTGATACCCATTCTGGATAGTATATCGGTCAGATGAATCCTGCATCTAATAGCTTTTTTAACTCCATTTTTACTAATAAGGCGATCTGAGGATGCATTTTTTCAAGCTTTTGTTTGATAGGCTGTGCTTCTGGATATACTGCTAAGTGGTGAACCACAGTCTCTGGATCAAGCCTTGGCATGTCAGCATAACTCCATGTGAAGTTTATCTATCTTTCCTTTAGGAATGCTGATAGGAGCTCTTTCTCTTCTGATAGTAGTGATTCTGCGTAGAATGTGATATGTGGGGTCTCCTCTGTTCCTAGGTTGACCGGATTTCATTTTTCTGCCAAGACTGTTGACTTTTCCTGATGAATAGCTCTTAAAGAAAGATTGAATCCCCCATCCTCAGGCACCTCATAGAGGTTTTCACCATTGGATGTGTCCTTTCTTTTTACTTTTTTTTGGTCAGAGAGTGCCACAGTGTGGTTTTCACTCAAGGACTTGGATATTATTCGTAATTTCTCACTTTTGCAACTGAAGGATTCAACTGTTTCCCCATAATAGGCATGTGTGTCCAACTCTATTATGAACCCTACTTTATGATCCCCATATGGAATTTTATCTCACAACCCCATGAATTCCAAGAGCACCTCATTGTTTTTGAATGTATCAAGAACTGGTGGTCCTCATTGGTCATAGTCAATGAGTTGGGAATATACTAACCGGATCTCATGATTCTGTTGGTCTGGTTCAAAGGATAGGGTACTAATCATGCAAAGAGTGGTATCTTCAAATAGCCTAGGTAAGTTGGATGTGGGGTCCTCATCATCACTACTATAGACATCGGTTATATCAAAGGTATAGTTTTCTAGAACACGACCTATGGATACTGGTAATCATAGTTCTGCTGTGGTTGGTTGACAAGGATTATTAACTGGTCTAACTAGAGGACTTCGTCCTTGTATGGTTATGCTCGGAGGGGTACATCCAAGGCTAAGATTTGTTATCGGTCGCATCTCTGGCATGATAGGTATTATGAGCCCAATGTCATTTTGTCCCAATCTTTGATTTCTATCGTAGCCCATTGCGAGCATCATTTGCAAACCCTTGCTTTTATCATCCATTGGTAAATTAGCTACTGGTCTTTCATCTTGATATATCATATGAGATGGATCTGCCTCAATAACCTCCTAGCCAAGGTCTCCCTAGCTTGTGAATTTGAGATAGTCTTCAGGAGATGTTTGGGATGTGGAGGCTTCGTTTATTTGTGGACGTCCTCGTGATCTAGGAGATTGTGGTAACTCTCCTACCACAAAAGCATTATTAGGGAGCTTGTAGTTTCCACAGTCGTTATCTTGGATGATGAGCTTGATGTCAGAGATGGTGGGAATGGTGGGAGTGGCAGGTGTCTTTGTCGCAGAAGTGGATGCGAAAGTGGCAGGATCGATGTATGGTGTGGATGGGCCCTCATGATTTTTTGGTACTTGGGGAATTTTGTAGTACTTTGATTCAATATTTTTGCAATAGGAGAAGGGTTCAGGATCTCCATGGATGGTAACTTCTTGTCTGTCATGTGTAAATTTCACACATTGGTGGAAAGTTGATGCTACTTCCTTCATTGCATGGATCCATGGATGTCCTAGGAGGATGTTATATGGTAAGTCAAGGTCCAGGACCTGACAAGTGGTTTCCATGAGAGTTGGCCCTACTTGAATAGGGAGTTTGATCGTGCCCTGAGACATTCTTTCTTGATTGTCATATGCTCTTATTGTGATTCCTTTCCCTTTGTCGATGGAATCCTTTGATATTTTCAATTGCTTTATGAGACTGAGAGAACATATATTTAAGCCCGCACCTCCATCCACCAAGACCCTTTTAACTTTGCTCTTATGTACTATGGCTTCCAAGTGAAGTGCACAGTTGTGAGATGGTTGAGCGGGGAAATCCTGGTCAGAGAATGTGAGGAGATTAGGCGTAATGATATTTCTGACCATAGCTTGGAATTACTCTGCATCAAGATCTGCAGGAATAGTGGATGAGGCCAACACTTCTTCAAGGATTTTCCTATGGGCAGATGAGATTTTTAGCAACTTCATGATGGAGATTTGCGCTGACATTCTCTTGAGTTGATCTAGGACATTGTAGCCATTAGGAACAGATCTAGATGTAGGGACTTTGTTTGGTTGGGATGACCCTACGATGGTTACTTTGTCGCCTCTTGTGGTGACTCCACAATCGGCATGGGTGCCTTTGATGGTGATGACCATGCAGTTTTCATCTAGGGAGGTGATGATTATTTCATACACATGATTTACGTTTGAGTGGGTGCCTTTCCCTTTATCATTTTTATTCCCTTTTTGCCATGATTCAACATCGGATTCGTATATATCTTAAGATCTTGATTTCCTATAGGTTGTTCTACATTTATGATTCTTTTATCGATGAGATCTTGAATGATGTTTTTCAATCTCATGCAACTGTTTGTGGTATGGCCTTTGATTTTATGGAATTTGCAAAGTTTATTTTCATTGTACCAAGGAGGTTTCACATCCGGTTCTTGGTAATTCTCAAAGGTAGGAGCCTTGATGAGTTTTTTGTCTATTATCTTTTTCATGATGTCTTCAAGTGGTTCCCCCAAAGTGGTGTACTTTCGCTTGGGATAACTCTTGTTCCTTTGGGGTGGTCCCCTTTGGTCATTGAGATTGTTGATTGTCTGATTGTTGTTTGGTTGTTGTATTGCATGATGATTGTTTTGGTGTTGGATTTGGATTTGCAGTGTGGGTGTGTTTTGGCGAGGAGCACTAACGAACACCTTGGCATCGATGACACCATCATTAGTAATGTTTTTGTTCCTTTCCCACGTGCGAGGTTTATCATTGTAATTGGAGGATGGGTGGTTGTTTTGTTGTTCGGGTATGAAGTTGATCCCGCGGGTTGAGTCATAAGGGCTCTTTCGATGCTGAGCGCCTTGGGGATCAACTAGTCATATGTGGTGATCCATTGAACCTTGAGATGAAATGCCAAGAGGCCTTCAAGGTTGGCTATGATGGTGCACACTTGTTGTTCTTCGGGCATGGTCCACTTGCTCTGATTGGCCTTGGATCGGTATCGTTGTAGGAATGAAGCAAATGATTCACCCTTTCCTTGTTTCAGAGCTGAGAGTTCTTCTAGACTAACATCCATTGCAATGTTGCATGCATAATTTTTAATGAATGCATCTATAATTTCTTGGAATGTCCTAATGCCTGAAGGTAAGCGAGAGAACCATTCCATAGCGTGGCTTGCCAAACTCCTAGGGAATAGCTGCATTAGATAACTATCATCGTATGTGACTTCCATGTAATGAACTTGGAATTCCCTGATGTGATCTTCAGGGTTTCTCATCCCATGATATTTGTCAATGTTGGTGATCTCAAATCTATTGGGGAATGGTTTCATCACTATGCTCCTATCAAATGGATAGGGACACAAGTTGCTTGGTGTTTTTGTTGTTCGCCCTGATTGAAGATCAAGCACTTGTTGCGAGAGCAACCTGATTTGTGTCGTTACATCATTTTGTAGATCAGGGGGTGGGATGAAGGTGTTTTGGGGTGTTTCAATTGTATTTTGGATGGATGGGTTGTACGGTGTGTTGTTCAATGGTATTTGTATGTTTTTCTGAGCTAGGTAGGCTTCCACCTACTGTTGTATGTACAACGCCTGTTGTTGATCATGTTGTTGTTGCACTAAGATTTGTGCTTGCTGTTGTGCTTGTTGTTGTGCTTGTTGTTGTTCCAACAACGCTTGTTGTTGGGCTGCCAATTGGGCTGCTTCTTGATGCTCTTGATATTGCTTTATTGCTTGCTGATATGCTTGCAATTGTGTTGCTTGTCTTTGTGCAAGAAGTTGTGCTTGTACTTGTGCATGTTGTGCTTGATATTGGGTGTTTGCCTAAGCTTGAGCTTGTGCTTGCATCGCTTGTGCTTGGGCTTGTGCTTGTGCCGCTTGTTGTTGTAATAGGATTTGTGCTTGAGCAACCTTTTGTGCTTGTAATGCAACTTGTGCAGCTTGGGCAGCTTGCACAGCTTGAGTGGCTTGCTGAGCAACTAGTTGTGCAGATTTTTGTTTTTTCACTTGTTGGAATCCCCTTTGAAAAGAAGCTTGCAATGTCGCGTTGTATTGGTTTGATGTGGTGGAAGTTGGTGGTGGTGGGGGTGGTGGTGGATTTGGAATGGCATTTGTGATGAGCAATGATGCTGTGTTGATGTTTTGAGTGATGGATGGTGGTGTTGATATGGTTGGCCCTTGAGAGACCATGCTTTACGATGTTATGGGGGTGTTTGATGATGTTGCAATTTCTTTTGCATTTGTCGTATGTTGTTGCGATATTGACAAGTTTTGAGCATTTATCATAATGCTTTGATTGATATTTGGGATGTTGGTTTGATTGATAGTTGGTAAAGGGGGAAGCCCTAAACCAAGGAGTGATGTGGATGATGATGGCAATGGTGGAAGAGGTGGAAATGTGATGGGTGCGAGTTCTTGTGAAAATGTTGTGGTGTCGAATATGCCCCCTGGTCTGAACATATCTCCCTCCTCTTGCGAATTTGTGAGGATAGAAGTTTGAGGCATTGCGTGGAAAAATGATGGTGATAGGTCATGATGGAAAGTGAGAGGAACATTATTATGTAATGGGTTTTCGAGTATGTTTTGTTCCAATGTGGTATTTGCATCCAAGTTTTGATCATTAACAAGGGGGTGTACTTGAATAGCATTGAGAAATGCATTTCCCTTATTAACATTGGGTTGGGTTGGAGCAAAAGATGTTGTGATTTGTGAAATGTTTTGGGTGATGTTTTTGGATGGGGGTGTAGATGAGATGGAAATGGTGGATGAAATTGGAGGAAAAGATGTCTCTACTATGGTACTCACGTCAAAATCCGAAGGTAATTTGGCCCCTCGTTTTGCTAGTTCAAGCATGTATAATGAAGGGTTAAGTCTCATCATGATGTTAATGATCTTATGGTTCTCTAGATTTTGGAGCATTTCAGTTATTTCTTCGTGAGACATCCCAAAGGTAAGATCCTCTCCTTAGGTTTCCTCTTGTGGATTTTGTGATGATGAGATGGTCAAAGGATTGCTTGATTTAGAGAGATTCATTTCAACGTTTGTTTGGCTAAGATCACTTGAAGTGGGTGTTTCTTTGTTGGCTTCCATGCTCTTCTTGTATTGAGATCTAGTTTGAACCATAAAACAAGGATCGATTTTACAGAATAGGAGAGATGAATCTCTTGGTTCTTTGGATCGATCTTTACTTTATGCCCAAAGTAGAAAATTTTAGGATATCTTTGAGGATTGAAAGGTGATATGATGATGATGTAAGGGATGGATGATGCGGATGTTTTGGTATTTTGATAAATCTTGAAGGGGATACTAGGCTTTTATGACTTTCGGATATGTTTCGGATTTTTGGTTTTAATTTTCCTTTTGGGGTTGCCCTTGATTTTGATTGCTTTTGATTTTGAACAAAAAGACCCTAAGATGTTGGATGATTATCTAACGGGTAGATTTGTTCAAAGGATGATGATTTGAATATGTGTAGGGAGAAGGATGCATCTACCCACACTTATTCAAACAAGATGATAGTTTAGCCAAGCATACGAAGAAGGATGCATCTACATATACCAAGCTAACCAAGATGATTTTGATGACTTTGACTAAGCATATGCAAAAGGATGCATCTACACATACCTAGCCAAAGATGATTTTGATAAAGTTTTCAAGGATTTAATCTCAAGGATTTGATGATTTTTTATTTTTGCAAAAAAGCCTAGCTCAGTAAGGATGATTTCAAGATTTTCCAAAAGGTGATAGTGAGATGATTTTGTTTTGATGTTTTGGAAGATGGATGAAAAAAGATTTTGATTTGCTTTGATCCTAAGATGAACCTAAAAAATACAATTTGTTTTCCTAGACCTAGGTATTGAAGAGCATATAATGCTTCTATAGACCTTTGTAACCAAGAAATGATTCCATTTGAACATACATTTTCAGATTTTGAACCAATGATTTTCGTTTTGGGATTTGGACCTTTTGAGAATTGTGGGGCTTCAACACACATGAAAGTTCATTTTTCTTAGCTTTACTTAATGGCTTTATTTTACCAAAAACACTTTCTTTGATTAATTTTTCAAAACTAAGTGTCCAATGTCTTGATCTATTCAAACCCCACAAGATATGTTATGTGGAAATTTGATGAACTCAAGGCAAAGGTTTACCTATTGTTTACTTTAGTAGACAAATCGAGATGTAATCCAATGTTTAATTTTTAAACCCAAATTGAAGTGTGGAGGTGATTGTTTTGTCTCACCCTAAAGTCATGAAAAAGGCCTTTTGATTCTCAAGATCGCTATAAAGTGCGAGAGAAGCGCATACGTCCTTTTTCAATGAATTTAGTTTAAGTAATCCTTCACGAAAACAAAGTTGCACTTGTTCTTTTTAAATCCACAAAGCAAAATGTGAGTTCTTTTTAAGCACCAAAATACAAGTGAGGTATTTTGTTCAATTGTTATCCAAAGAAACAAACTCTAGTATGTTTGTGATCCTAATGTTCATTTTAGGCTTTTCTAAGAAATGAAAAGATTCCTTTTAAACCCAAATGAAATTAGTATCCTACGAAAGAAGTGATAACAATTTCTTAAAAGTGTTCAAGCAAACACTAAAGTGTTTAAAAACACTTTGATTTGATGAAATATCCTCCTCATACTTCTCCTTTCTTCGTTTTCAATTTCCAACCTACAAGGGAGAAAACCAATCAGAGTCTGGAAAATACAGAGATCAAAAAACAGAAAACAAAAGACAAATTAATCATTAATCAAAAAGCACATGCTAAAATTTCATTTCCACTTTTTACTCCCTGCCAGTGGCGCAACCTGTAACTGCGTCAGAGTTTGATTTCCCAGCAGTGCTCTCATAGCGTCGCTTACCAGTCAGCATCACTCTGTGTCAGGACAGTAAGCTCAATTGCGTCATAGTTTTGCCCAGCGTCGCAGTTTAGTTTTTTTTTAAAGTTCCTGCGAGTCAAACAGTCCAGCGGTGGAGTTTAGAATTCAAATTTTTTGGGCGGGAAGAGTCCAGCGTCGCACTTTGAATTTCCCACGGTGCTATATAGCAACACTGAGCTATCATCTTGGAATTTTTCTGTGTATGAACAAAAATGTGGAAATTTGTGAGAAAAGTGATAAAGAATGATATCCATCCCTCCTTCTAGCGCCAAATGTGTGAACCCCAATCCTAATACCTGCAAAACAAAGAGAACAAACACTTTAAGTTAGATATTGCAAGCATGAACAAGGATTCCCCATAAAATCCATTTACAAACTTCAAAATAGGAAATAAAACAATGAAGAACACAATAAAACAAGAAAATATAGATTCAATCCTAATTAGAATAGCAAACACATGATCCCATGGGGGAATTGGTGCCAATTTGATGTGAAAATTGGCCCTTTCCCAATTCCTAAGATGCAAGCTTGATATTTTGATGATGATTGATCCACTTTGATGGTCAAGGATGAGAGCTCCAAGCCAAAATCTACAAAAAACCTAGCTAAGAACTCAATGGTGATGGATGAAAATGGCTAAATATTTTAGTATAATAACTTTGCATAATTTGTGGATGATCAAATGAGGATATGAGCTCTTTATTTATAGAATGCCAAGATGGATGAATGTCCAAATTTGAGCAATGTGGGACTAACATTCATCCAATGGCATGATGCCACTTGTCAATCTATGAGTGGATGGAGGATGTGCAAGTTTTGGGGATTGTGCCAATAAATGCATATTTTTGAATTTCAAATTTGTTGAAATGACTTGCAAGAGGGAAGGGAAAATGCAATAAATGCCACTTGGCTCAAGGCAAAGGACATGTAAGATGAAGTTATTTATTTGTTGGATGTACATGTTGACTTGGAATTTTTGAATTCAAATTGAGAGAATATTCCAAAAGATGCCTTATGAGGAAAATAGAGATTTAATAAATGATTTAAATCTATTTTCATGTGCAACTTGAAAAATCTAGAGGATGGGACATGATTTAGAATTAAATTTATCAAGGGTTAATTAATTTAATGAGAGATTAGATGATGTGACCTATTTGACTCAAATTTATGGATTTATTTAATTTAATGGATAGACTTTAGAAATTTAATTTAATTTAATTAATTAATTAATTAAATAGGGATAATTAGATCATATTGATTTAATTAACAACAGAGAGTGACTTAATTAAATAACTGGTTTATTTAATTAAGGGAGGAATATTGATGAATTTAATCAGATAAGGGGATTTGATTAAATGGTTAGACCGAGAGATGATTCAGGATGAAACGATGTTAGTAGGTCGGGATCAAGTGCATAATGTCAATCGATATATTTTATGTGTCTACAGCTACTGATCATCGTACCATCATGGATGTTGTAATCATGGCCTCCATCTGAACACTGTCATGTCATCAATGACACAACACTGATATGGAAAACCTGTGGGGCCCGTGTGTTGCAATGTCATCGACACCCTGTATCAAAAAATGATAGGCTCATCCTCATGGATATCTGCGAGAATGGCCAAGGGCCTCAACACTGCAATGTGCTTGTATGCCCATATGTGAAGCAAAGTCACCAGTATTCTAATGCTCCTACCCTCTCAATACACGGCCTTGTGCATATCATGGCACAAAGAGGCAAGGAGAACTGAACCCTAGGTATACATAACGTCCCTCTAGATCATACCCTCCCATGCCAAGCCCCATCCAGGACTGAAACCTGTACCCCATTGGTCTGGAGAAACAACGCCACAAATCAGAGTTGCACCAAACAATCTAAATGTGTCCACCTGACCACAGTAAAACCTAGATCAATTTGGGAGCTGAGTAGAACAACTGATTGTCTATGTAGAAGGGAGAGACATGCATCTCTCTTGGCATTTGGATAATAAATAACACATTCGTCATGAATCAACAATTGTAGTATGCACCACACGTCCTCCAATGTGATGGTTGTCTCTCTAGTAGGCAAGTGAAAAGAAGAGATCTCGCTATGCCACCTTTCAACTAGCACTATCATCATGGCAAGATGAGTCCTAACCTCGATAAGAAAGAAATGAAGCCTAACCCTAGCCTCCCCTGTTGCTCCACCTCCAAGTCATTGAAATATCTCATAGCTACCAAAAGGTCAGACCAGTGCTCTCACGACATCAAGGGCAGAGGATCCTCCTACACGCATCACACACACAATGTTGATTTGTATAAAAAGTCAAAAAATTGATCAAAATTTAAAACTTTGCATCTAAAACATCAAACGCGTCGCTGAAATCAATAGCGTCACTAATTTTTGGGTGTGTCGCTATATCAATTTTGGGGGTGCATCACCAATTTGGTGACACGTGTCACTACACTCAATAATGAATTGGTATTGGGGTGCATTTCTATAACAAAAATTCAAGGTGTGTCGCCATGTGTTACATGTGTTGCCCACCACTTTCAAACGACGTTGAACTTAAAAATCCCATGTGTCGCTATATAACCCTCGTGACCCCTTAATCAATTGTGTCATTGAATAAAAAAAAATGGGGTGTGCTGCTAAACAGAGGGTGTGTCGCTATAAAATCAATAGCAATGCTTTCGATGCTTTTTCACAATAGATTAGTAGTACATTTCAAAATTAATTTTATAGTTGTTGGGACTCAAATTTGTAATGTCATTTTTGCTTGAGTTCCTTCTTTTTTGTTTGTCTTAGTAATATTTGATGTATTCTTACTCCCCAATTTGAGAAAATCTAAATGAACCATCATGCTTAAAATTATGTCTTTGTATGTTGTATTAAGACACCTTTTCATGTTTTAATCAAATAACCAAGTTGAAAAGCCAAAATTTGGTTGTGTTGAGATTTTTAGGATTTCAAAGTTTCAAGGTTGTTCATGCTTGCATACCTTCCTTATGATCTTGAATCCTTGATTTAATAATTCCAAAATTTGGTTGTGTTATTTTCTTAGAATTTCAAACTATTAGGGTTTCCCTTACACTCATGCATACTTGAAGCATCCATAATCCACAAATTTTGAAGCATATTCTTGGCCTAGTGTAATTTTTTTGGCCTTTCACATTTTTGGGGTTTCCCATACACAAGGGGTTTCCCTTACATGTGCACCCTTAATTTGGCACCCCCAATCCTTGAAGTCTGGAACATAACATTGCCTAAGTGTTATTTTTCAATTTTTTAGATGTCGGGGGTTTCCTTTACCTTCCTACTATTTTGTAACATTTTGAATCCCTAAAGCATGAAATTATTCTAAAATCCTAAGTCCTTTGCATTCATTAGACTTTTAGACTTCTTCATTTATCCATTCAACCCTGGTCCTCAAAATGCAATATGTGTTCCTCTCACCCCCAATATTTGGATACCCTATTGATTGTTTTATGCTTCTTATCATGATCATAATTTTGGCCATTCCTTATTTTTTCACTTCTTTCCATGCACCCCCAATGTTCTAAAACTTCACTGAATTTATTTTTAATTTTGCTCAAATATTTATCAGTTGCAAAGTTTTGAGATTTATCTTACCTTCCTACCATCCCTACCTTCCCTAATTCCCTAAAATTTTCTCTACATTTTTTATACTTTTAGACTTTATCATATCATTTTCCTCATTGGTCTTGTCATCTTGGTATTCCATTCTGCAAAAGTTTGATTCCCCAACATTACCCCCATTCCACTTCTAAATTATTCTTTCATGCATTTGGGTTTGTTCATTCCTTCATCCGTTCCCTTCCAATCTTGACACCTTGAGGGTCCACCTTTCCTTTGATGATATAATTATCCTTTTGAATTTTCAAAAGTATTTATACCCCCTATCTTATGGCAGGTTGTTTGATAAAGGCCAAATATATGATAGATAACTGATTTGTTGGGATATCAAAGGTGGAAATGTCCACACCCTTGGTCCAATAGGTGTGAAAATAAAAGGGAGCCTAATTTCCCAATAGTCTGACAAGGCATGAGCGTTAAAGGTTTATGTGAAGATGTTAGAGGCTTTCATGTTCTCTCTTATGGGCATGAAATTAAGGTTTGGATTGATGGTCTATAGGCCCAACAAGTGCAAAGAAAGTATTGGTAATGACTCAATTCTTATTTGAGGTTTGTGAATATTAATTCCCGAATCATTCAAAGGTCTACTAAAGTAGAATGCAAATGTTTTAAAGGTTATAAATGTTCAATGGTGCACTTCTCCTCCATTCACTCCATCAATTCATATTAATGGAGGTGACCTGCCTAATTACCAAAAATAAATGAAGGTGTCCTCCATCAATCTAAAGTGCCCAATTTTAGTAGGGTTCATCTCTAGCTATGAATTTTATGATGCTACATTGTAGCAATTATAATTTGATGCCATGCAAGTGTTAAAGCTTGATTGGAGATAATTTTAAAAGGAGGCTATTTAGTTGTAGTCTCCAAATGCTATAAATTTGTAAGGTAACCATTGGAGCCAAGTCCAATTTTCTTTGAGTGATTACAAACTTATGAGATCAAAGGAGATCAATAATTTAAGTGGATTTTTTTTGCAGAATATCTCTAACGGATTAGGTATACATTCACGAAGGTTTCTTGGTCACAGTTAGAGATTTTATCATGTCACACTTGTTGGAACAAATGTAATATAGTTCAAATGAATGTAACAACATTTTAAAAATATTGCAAGTATTTTAACAATATCTCATTCTACATATGAATAAATGAAGTTACGTCATGGTTAATAAGTATGCATACTTACAAAACTACATGATCTTTTTTATATGCAAATACATAGCACCACATTCTTTTATTATATTTTATTATTTTCCCAATATGAGGTTAATTTGTTGATCAATAGATAGTCAATAATATGGAACCATGCACCAATATCACCTTTAATTAAAAAAACATAAATCAATGGTTTAGTAGTAGGTAAGGCCTTCTTTTGCACCCATGGTTGTTAATATAACCAAGTAATTATTCTTAAGTGAATATTTAGTAGATATATTTCATGTGGGTTATGTTTGCAGAATTGTATTAGATATATAGGGGTTATATGCAACCAATCTATCTTGACTTGGAGAAAAAAACTGAAGTTAATATTGTAGTTTATTTTGGTTGTAGTTGTTTTTGGTTGTCTTTTTTGTGTGATCTAAATACCTATTGATTTTTACCCTTAAAAAACTTCTTGAGTATAAGTTGAGATCAAAGAGTAAGAGAGATAACCCACTCTCATAGAGTTGATCTTTAACCCCCCATATTTTGTAGATTAGAAAGTTTCAATTGCATGATGAAAACCTTGACCTTGTGAGTGAAATTCAATTCTAGGAAATGGAATAACGATTTTGGGACCCAACACTAGTAAAACAAAAAAAATTATGGATATTTTCTCCACAATAGTCTTCTAATACTATAGAAATTATTCTATAGAAACTAAATATTTTTTATATAATTTTTCCCACAATATTCTTTTAGTTGTCATTTAAGATCATTTGTAACAATTAAAAGTTCTATAAAAACACTTATAATTATTAAGTAATTGTTGTGGAAAGTTGTTCATAATATAAATATATTTTTTACAAAAAGTCATTCACATCAAAAATTAACTTGCTACATAAATTCATACACAATAGTTGCATATTTTAGTGGAAAGTATTTCACAATAGTTAAATAAGTTGAAGTTATTCTCACATGGAAATACACATTCAAATGAGTTAGATGACTTTTGATTGCAAAAGTATCACAGGGAATGGTGATCTTTCTATCCAATAGACATTCAAATTTAACAACTCTTTTAGAGTTTTGTAAGGAATTATAGACACACTTCAAGTATGAAATAAAAGGGAAAAATGTGTTCTTGCATTTATTGGTTTCCAGATATGGAAGGCAGATACATAGCTGCAAGAGTACATGACATGAGAATATTGAAATCTAATAAAATAAGGAGCATGAATCACATCATGGAGAATACATGTGTTGACTATAATTTTAAAAGAATGGCATTGATATATGATTGGAAAAGAACTAGATACAATAATATTATATTGAATAATCTTAGAGTGCAATGGTTGCAAAATTATATATATTTTAATCTACATACAAAATGCTTAGAGGAATTGAAGATGCACCTCAATTCATTGTTTTGGAATAAGAAGCATCATAACAATTCCAACTTAAGAAGAAAAAGGATGCAAAGAGTTAGATTAAATATGAAGAGACAACAATGTAAAGAGTCAATCTGAATGTGAAGTGACAATAGCCTAGGTGTTAAAAAACTAATCTTTAAATTAAATTTTTAATAATGAGTTCAGGGAGGCTCTGGGGAGAAAAAGGAGGGTTTTCTTTGGTAAAGAGACTCTTGGAGACAAAGGGAAACTCTTGATGGGAGTATATTAATTGTCACTACTCATGGTGATTTCTATATTGTTGGGTATCCAGTAGTCAAAATGGTTAAATAAATTAAATTTCAATAAGAAAACCTACATACAAGTTACCCTTGCAAAGTTTTGGTGTAGATGAGGTATATTATTTAATTGGTTTATCATTTAGGCTTGGTCAAATTTACTTAGGGAATTTTTAATTTATCCCACATTGGTCGTATTTTTTTCTCATGGTGGCATACCTTATTTATACTCACCTCTCATTCTCATATTAGCATACTTAGATGATCAAGAGAATTAAAAAAGGTTGAAAGAAATACTAAATTTTGGGGGATTCCTTTTTTGACTTGTTGGTTTTAGGTGTACTATAGAGTTTTTTTGGAGAAATTTGTTTTAGAATATTTAATAAAATCAAACTTATCTTTTGTTGCATCTTAGTTGGACACTAGACATCAAATTTATAAAAGGTTTCATTTGGTAACTGCTTTTCAGATCTAAAGGGTAGTTGTCACTTCATAATATTTTGGGTGAAATTTGATCTTGCCATTATATCTAAAAGGATAAAAACCTACAAATTAGTTGTACAATCATTAATTTTGGACAAAATTATTAGGTGAGTGTAGTGTATAAAATTGTATTCCTTTACAATTTCACACTATGTTTGGGTCCCTTAATTTATTGGACTTAATTAAGCTCCTAATTTTCCAAATTATGAATTCCAAAGCCTTATTTTTCTCATTTTCTGAAAGGAGAACATAAATTCAATACATGAAATCAATAATTAAATCACAATGGAAATTGTGTTTTGGACTTATAGGCCAGGACCCATTCTCCCATGGGAATGTTGACCCATTTGACATTGCTTGGTTTTTGGCATTAATGTCAAGTTGGGCTTTTACCTTGATA